>RJWK010015115.1:0-36842 GCA_004363435.1 Platanista minor | reverse complement strand
ACCGCAAAAAAAAAAAAAAAGTCTAATACACTAAAGAGAAATAATAGCCAAATGCACTCTGTGAATTCCAACTGGATCCTGATTTGGTGAAAACACACCTATAAAAGATTTTTAAGATGACTGTGAAATTTTGAATATGGTCTGGCTATTAGATAATATTACAGAACGATTGTTGATAGTCTCAGGTGTGATAACGTTATTTTGGTTGGGTAGAAGCATGTCCTTACTCTTAGGAGATGCCTGCTGAAGTATTTAGAATTGAAATGTCATGATGTCTGCAACTTATTTCAAATGGTTCAATAAGAACAAAAATATGTACACAAATACACACAGAGAGATGAAACAAATCTGGCAGATGTTAATACCTGTTGAAAAGACGAAGGGCATATAGGGTTTCATTGTACTTTCAACTTTATGACTTTTCTACATTTCCCACCAACTTTCAATAATAATAATAATAGCTATTATTACTACTGCGGGAAGAAAAGTTACTGTTGAGGTGTTATGGCTTGCCCCAAAGTCTACAAATTCTTCTTCAGAGGACACTTATGAAGACATGGCTAGAGTCATAATTTTCTCCAAGTTCTTCTAAGTGCTTGTTTTTGAACAGAATCCCAGAAACTAAGAGCGTTACAAATACCTGATTGCAGCTCTGGTGGCTTTCTGGCTCTCTTGGTAGCTTACTGGAGCAGGGAGGGTCTCGAAACATGTTGTGTCAGGGACACCCAGGCAGGGGCCACTTCTCGGCTGCCCTTGGTAGGAGGGAGGTGAATGGATAACTAGTTACCCTCCCTCCCCCCGCACTGTTGAACCCTTCTCTGAGCCTTCACAGGCGTTCCCCAGCTGAATCCTACCAGCCAAACCGTCTCAGGGAAAACAAGACGCAGGTGGCCCTGTTTGCTAAACAGTGAAAAGCAGGTTTACGCAGGCACCTTACAAAAGGCTACACACCCCTTACAAAAGGTTACATTTTGGCATAAAAATGTCTCTCTTCAGACCTCAAAATCACCAGTAGCCTGAGACAGTGCCCAGAGCCTTGGGCAGGTGAGGTCTTGGAGCAGGTGAGGGAAGGGTAGGAAATCTGGAAGTTCTTCCTTAGGAAGGCCCACCTTCAGCAAGTAGGAGGCAGAGCCAGGGAAGGGAGGCGTCTGATGGGGGGAAACGTGTGGTAAACGTGGGAAATGTTACATGAGCGTTTCTGAGGTTAAGGGCTGAAAATAGTTCACTGGATCGGGGCTGCTGGGTGGGCTTGGGGCTCAGGGCCTTAGTAATTTCCTTAGGTAAGGGCTGGGGGGTAAGTAGAAGGGTTAGAGATTTCCCAGGAAGGAGGGAAATGGTGGCACAAGGTGCAAAGGATTCTTCAAGAAGGTGGGTGCAACACAGTGATGGTTGTGGTAGAGGGCGTGAGGTCGGGGAAGGGAGTAGAGGGTTTCAGTGTCTGGAGACCTGAGCGTGCCCAGAGACCGAGTGGAGAGACTGGGACAGAGGAAGTAGGATAGTTAAGAGACCCAACGGTTAGGGATGAGATCATAACCCACGTGGAGGGCAGTTTAGCAAGAAGAGACTTCTCTGAGATGGAGTGAGAGAAAGAGGGGGGCAAAGACATGTGGGTGTTTTGAAGTCCTGGGTAGATACCAAGGCCACCCAGCCAGTTTACCCACTACACATTCTACTTTCATAGCTTTAGAAATAAGAGTGACATGACATAAATCACGGCAAGATCCTTTTTGACCCACCTCCTAGAGAAATGGAAATAAAAACAAAAATAAACAAATGGGACCTAACGAAACTGAAAAGCTTTTGCACAGCAAAGGAAACCATAAACAAGACGAAAAGACAACCCTCAGAATGGGAGAGAATATTTGCAAATGAAGCAACTGACAAAGGATTAATCTCCAAAATTGACAAGCAGCTCATGCAGCTCAATATTGAAAAAACAAACAATCCAATCCAAAAATGGACAGAAGACCTAAATAGACATTTCTCCAAAGAAGATATACAGATTGCCAACAAACACATGAAAGAATGCTCAACATCACTAATCATTAGAGAAATGCAAATCAAAACTACAATGAGGTATCACCTCACACCAGTCAGAATGGGCATCATCAAAAAATCTACAAACAACAAATTCTGGAGAGGGTGTGGAGAAAAGGGAACCCTCTTGCACTGTTGGTGGGAATGTAAATTGATACAGCCACTCTGGAGAATAGTATGGAGGTTCCTTAAAGAACTAAAAATAGAACTACCATACCACCCAGCAATCCCACTACTGGGCATATACCCTGAGAAAACCATAATTCAGAAAGAGTCATGTACCACAATGTTCATTGCAGCTCTGTTTACAATAGCCAAGACATGGAAGCAACCTAAGTGTCCATCGACAGATGAATGGATAAAGAAGATGTGGCACATATATATAATGGAATATTACTCAGCCATAAAAAGAAACAAAATTGAGGTTTTGGTTTTGGTTTTTTGTTTTTTTTTGCGGTACGCGGGCCTCTCACTGTTGTGGCCTCTCCCGTCGTGGAGCATAGGCTCCGGACGTGCGGGCTCAGTGGCCGTGGCTCACAGGCCCAGCTGCTCTGTGGCATGTTCGATCTTCCCAGACCGGGGCACGAACCCGTGTCCCCTGCATCGGCAGGCGGACTCTCAACCACTGTGCCACCAGGGAAGCCCCAAAATTGAGTTTTTTGTAGTGAGGTGGATGGACCTAGAGTCTGTCATACAGAGTGAAGTAAGTCAGAAAGAGAAAAACAAATACTGTATGCTAACACATATATATGGAATCTAAGAAAAAAAAAAGGTTCTGAAGAACCTAGGTGCAGGACAGGAATAAAGACGCAGACATAGAGAATGGACTTGAGGACACGGGAAGGGGGAAGGGTAAGCTGGGACGAAGTGAGAGAGTGGCGTGGACTACCAAATGTAAAATAGATAGCTAGTGGGAAGCAGCCACATAGCACAGGGAGATCAGCTCAGTGCTTTGTGACCATCTAGAGGGGTGGGATAGGGAGGGTGGGAGGGAGACACAAGAGGGAGAAGATATGGGGATATATGTATATGTATAGCTGATTCACTTTGTTATAAAGTAGAAGCTAACACCATTGTAAAGCAATTATACTCTATTTAATAAAGACGTTTAAGAAAAAAAAAGAAATAAGAGTGACGATGGTTACTAATACTGTACTGCATATTTGGAAGTTGCTAAGAGAGTAGATATAAAAATTCACGAGAAAAACATTTTAGCTATGTCTGGCAACAGCTGTTAACTAGACTTACTGTGGTGATCAGTTTGCAATACATGCAAATATCAAATTATGTTGTACACCTGAAACTAATATAATGTTCTGTGTCAGTTACACCTCCATTTAAAAAGAGAAAAAAAAGAACAGAAAACAAACTTTATAAACATATTTTATGTGTAAAGGTAGATCAGAAGGAAAGAAAGTCAGAAGGGAGGGGGGAATAAAGAAACAGATGATTGGGAGTCTGAGACAATGAGGAAAGCCAAGTCAGGAAGTGATTGAAAGGCATGGGAAAAGTAGCAAAGCAGAAAAGGATACAAGGAAAGATCACATAAAAACCCACCAAGAGGTGGATAGTCAGGTCAGGCACACAGAACCCTCTGAAGGAAGCCCACTAGGAGTGTCCCTCTAAGTGAACTGCTGTTGCTTTTTCGCATCTCTAGGGGGAAGTCACATGGCCTGCAGTTGACTCAGGTATTCTGTCCATCTGCTTTAAAAATGTTTCTCACTTGGCTTGGATCCATTCTCTCTGGAAAGAGACTGGCAAAGCAGGTAGGTCAAATTTCATTTTACAAACATGGATTGCAAAGCATCATCTTGGTGTCCATACAGATAGAAAAATGAATAAAAGAGGCTCTGTCCCTGCAGCAAAACGGTTCGGGCCTCAGGCTGTGAAGTGGGATGCAGCAGTGAGCCTGCTCTCAGAAGGGTCATGGCCGGTAGGCTTGGAGGCAGGTTTGGGGCTCAGAGGTAGTGATGACCTGGAGGGAGGTTCTTTATAGTACACACTGGACTGGGCTTTTCCTGCCGAAAGATGGGGCCAACTTAAGGCTAAAGAGGCCTTCAGGGGCTCTTGTCATCCTTACAGCCATTTACCATTAGCGGTCCCGTGGTGACGGCCGTAGGTAACAATGGTTGTGTTATCCATATTTGGGGCTATAATCTGCTTCCTTCCAGAAATACACAAATGAGGGAAATAATATTGCCTTCTTGGAGTTAAACCCCCCTCAAATCCACTCAACCCATACAGGATGGAACCGAGAGAAGCACATTTACCGGAGGAGGTGTGCCAGAGAACACTGCATGCATCCCAAGAGTGTGTGCCTTTTACATGTTGTTCCCTTTGCTGCAATGCCCTTCCCTGCACCTCTAGCTACCAAAATACTACCACCCCATGTAGCATTCTCTACCCTCGAGAAGTATGAATTTGACTTTGTGGTAGTCCATAGTTTATTCTATCTTGGAGTGGAGTCTGTGGTTACATGTAAGCCTATACTACAAACTCCTTGACCATAGGAAACAGGGCTTACTCCACACTCTCTGCATATCATGGGTGGTCAATACATATAGTTAAATGAGAAACTGAGTGAATATGGGATGACCCCTCACTATGCATTGAAAAGTCTGGAGGCCAGTCCCAGTACTGCACATTCCTAGAAAGAATGCATTCCTACTAGTAGCCAATCACAAAAAAATCACACATTGATTTCAATCCATAGTATACTATTGTTACTTACTTGCCCAAGGAAAGGTCTATCCTAGATTGGGATACCCAGAAACAGCCTTAGAGGGGGATTCTTGTCCTTGTGATATGTTGAGGAAGTGCTCTCAGGAGAAAAGGTGTGAGGAAAGAAGGAGATGGGAGGTGGCGCGGGGACACTAAGCAAGGATGCAGTCTCAGCTGGAGACCAGTGTCAGCCCGATCCCACGAAGCACGGGAGCATTAATTGTCCCACTGGGCTGGTCTTCCATGAAGTAAGGAGACTGGCCTTTTGTACCCCCATGTCAGCTTGACTTTGGCTGGGGGTTCCCTTGGGGGTGGGCATAATCCTCTGGGAGAGAAGTCTCCCATTGGCCGGGGGCAGTTCTCTATTGGGAACAGCTGTGAGCTGTCAGCAGCCACTTTCACAGCAGCTAGAGGGTGGGTGCCCAGGCTCGGCTAAGGAAATCTGGGCCAGAATTTTTAAGCCATTTACAGTGAATCTCCGGTGGTTTCCAGGAGCTCCCCTCTCCTCGTCTTCCTTTCTCTTTCCTTTTCTCCTTCTTGGCTTGCCCTACAGGGTCCTGGTTTCAGCTGGCTGGTACCATGACTGATGGCACTGAAAGGGCCACAGGGAATTCATGCAGCTGATAGTCCCTTATGGCTCAGGTCAAGTTCTGTGGAGAGGCACGCCCACAGAGAAACAAACATTTCATCCACTAATACCACTCACCTTGCATAGTTTAACCTTGAACTGTCCTTCAGCTGAAAGATCTCTTCCCACTAGTGGTGAGGAGGAGGTGGAATGCAGGGAACAGAGATCAACAACCTCTTACTGCCACCCATGTAAAGACACCACCTTAGAATTTCCCCTACTTGGTAAAAGAGGTATCATTCCAGCAACTTTGCGACCCTAGTCAGGGTTCAATCTAAGCTGCTATAATAAGCAGACCCCAAGATTGTTGAGCAAGACAGATGTGTATTTTTCTCTCACAAAACGGCCTGGAGGAAGCTGAGCGCTGGAGAGGTGGCTCTGCCCCATGAGGCTGTCTAGGACCCGGGATCAGGAATGAGAGTTGCGTTGCCATCCCTGATAGGCAGCTTCACTGCACAGTCTGCAATGGCTGCCCCAGCTCTTGCTGTCATGTCTGCACTGCAGCCAGGGGAGGGAGAAAAGGCCAGAGGGGTCCCTTGCTTTTATTTGTTTGTTCATTCCTTAATTTATTCATTGCAGTAACATACACATAACATAGAACTGATCATTTTTAAGTGCACAGCTCAGTGGCATTAAGTGCACAGTTCAGTGGCATTAAGTACATTCACACTGTTGTGCAACCATCACCACTATCCAGCTCCAGAACTTTGCCTGTTTCTTTCACGGGCATGATCCTAACTTGGCATAGATCACTTCCACTCACCTCCTTTAGCCAGAAATTAGTCACATGGCTACACCTGCTGGGAGGGAGATGGAACTGAATGTATTCTCTAACCAGACAATTATGTGCTCAGCTGAAACTTGAAACTTCCTTGGTTGAAGGAAAAATGTGCAGCCCTACCAACCCCACTCTATTTCATCCTCCAAGAGGCTCTGCTCCTTTGCCTGTTCTTACAGTCCTGTGTTTTGTCTCCTGTTTGTATGCTCTTTATGTGTCTGCCAGCATCAGGGCTGGCTGGCTGGGGTCTGGTGCCTAGAAGACACAGCTGCTTTAAACTGCTGGTGGCGGGCCATGTATGAGAATTCAGCACATACTGACATGTTCCTAAAAAGTTGAGTCTAGATCTATTTTTGTAAAAAAATTGTCTTTAACTTATTTGAAATACTTGCACATATAAAGGATGTTTTGTGAATCATTTAGTAAAATGAATAATTATTTCTAAAAGATTGGCCACTACCTGATCTGTCATTCATGTAAATGTGGCGTCAGATTCCTAGCTTGGTATGGGGCTACCTACTGCATTTAGTTAGGTTCTTCTGGTCCTGCTGTGGCAGGTGCAGTTCTGAGATCAGGCCACAGGTTCTATTACTTCTTCAAGGTCAGCTGATCCTGGTATCTATTGCTGTATACAAATCATCCCCAAACTTAGGGGCTTAAAGTAACAACTGTCACTTTATTATCTCTTATAAACTATGGGTCTCTGGGTCAGAAATGCAGTAGTGGGTAGGCCTGTCACTTCCAGCTCAGGGTGTCTCATGTAGTTGTAATTACGTGCTAGCTGGAGCTAGAAGAGAGAAGGGATGAAGCAGCTGGGGGCTGACCGGGCATTGGTCGCTCTCCTCATGTAATCTCAGGACCTCTGTGTGTGGTTTCTCTACGTGGAACAACTTAGGCTTCCTCACGGCATTGCTGCCCCTGGGCAATCAGACAGCTCCCATGGCGACTAAAGGCTTCCAGAGCAAAAGCACCAGTGAACAATGTGGAAGCTGTGTCCGATGACCTAGCCTTGGAGGTCACATGGTGTTGCTTCCACCGTACGCTATGAGACGGTCACAAAAGCCCATCAGTGTCAAGGGCAGGGGACATAGACGCCATCTCTTCATAAGAGTAGTGTCTGGGCTTCCCTGGTGGTGCAGTGGTTGAGAGTCCGCCTGTTGATGAAGGGGACACGGGTTTGTGCCCCGGTCCGGGAAGATCCCACATGCCGCAGAGCCACTGGGCTCGTAGAGGCCCACGTACCGCAAAAAAAAAAAAAAAAAAAAAAATAGTGTCCAAGTAGCAATGTAAGAAGAGAACAAGAAATGGGAAATGCTGTCGTAGCTATCTTTGGGAAGAACAGTCTGTTGTGCCAGCTTTGGCTAATTAAGAGCTTCGTGAGCTCCATAAGATATGAGGCAGGAATCAGGAAGTCACTTGGGTTTCCCAAGTTGAAATTTCTAAGTGTGCTGGATTTTGCTTGTCTCTTTTTAATGTGGAAGATAAGCAGCACTGGTCTGGAGAGGATTGGCTTTTATACCGAAGAGTCATCTGCTGTAGTCTTCTGCTTGGCAGTGAAAGCAGCAGCAGCAGCAGCAAGCAGAAGCATCTGGAAAGACCCTGCAAGGATCTGAAACTGGCCACGGTGGTTTTTAAGGAAAAAGCTACTGAAAGTCAGTTTTCCTTCAATATAATCGGTGTCCTCGACTTGCTCAGTTTCCGCTCTTAAACTCTGTTTACACGTGACCAATGCGTGGCTCTTCAACGCTTCTTTGCCCTCTCTCTACGTCATGGCGCTTCCATTTCAGCCACTGGCATCAATTTTTAGTTTCCCAGTTTCTAACTGAGAACCTGATTTCCCACGCTATTGTTTTGAACTTGGTGGCACAGGTCGTAAGTCCCTTCTTGCCAGGATGACCAACTTGTCCTAGTTGGCCTAGGAATTTTCCCGTTTCAGCGCTGAAAGTTTTGTGTCCTGGGAACCCCTTCAGACCAGGCAAGGCATGGTGGTTGGCCATCCTTCCCTCTATTTAGGGAAGGGTTGCCCTTGGATCAAATGTTCACCTTAAGAGAAGGAGACCTGGGTCATCTGGGGTCCAGCAGGGCCACTGTCTTTCAGCAGGGTGTGGGGTAGCTTCTCTGAGGAGGGGGTATGAGTTGGGCCAGCAGTGATCAACATTTCTAGTCAAAACTGTAACTGCATGAATTACTCATTAGAAGGGGAGGAATGGAGGTTTTGTAAGAACACGTGCAGCAGTTTGAATGTAGTAGGGAGAGCAGTGAAATAGGAATGAAAATACCTGGTTTCTCCCATTGAGTGGCAATAAAACCCCAGAGCCAAAGAATTCATCTTTATGAGCCTCAGTTTCTCCATCTGTAAAATGAAAAGATTAGACTAAGTCTTGCTTCCTTTTTTTTTTTTTTTTTTTTTACTTCTGTTCTAGAACTTCATTCTAGAGGGTAGAATTACTTATTCTCTTTAAGACATGATCTGGTACCATCATCGTCCCGGCAAGTTTCTCTCCTCCCCTCCCTTCCCCTCTTCCCCCGCCCCACCCCTCTTCCCTTCCTGCTTTCTCCATTCCCAGCACCGATCCTTTTTCTCCCAAGAGGCAACCACATCAGTATGAAAGCTATTCATCTTTGAGTAGGTATGTAGTTTTATAACATATGAGTATTGATTCATGTATGGATTTTTAATTTTCATATGCTATATTGTGCTGTAGACTTCATTTTATTCCTAACTTTTTTTGTACTCAGCACCATTTGCTAGTCTCTAAGGCTCCTTCCATAGTGACATTTTATGAACCTTGTTTAATATCGCAGAATGCTGTTATCCAGAATTCTACCTAACTGGAACCAAATTATCAGTGAGCTTTCTAGAGTGACAGAAAAGAGAACAAAGTATCTTTAATCCCCCCCCCCAACCCCACCCCCTGCCAATTGTACCATTTGGTCTGCATGAAGGGAACCAAATGGATGAATATGCAGAGAACATTGCTGGGGAATAGAGGAAGTGTTAGATGGCAAGAGGAATTATGAATGCACCTCTGGGCTTCCGACTGTCTGGACTATGAGGCCTTCCCCAAACCTCCCAGATCCTCTGAACTCTCACTGGGGGAGCTCACCTCTCCCTGAGGCTGGTGGGCATTTTCCTAGGGGAGGCGGGAGGAGGAGTTCCCTGGCTCTGGCTCATGCTTCACCAGGCACAGAAAAGGAAGGCAGCTGCTTAAGACCTCGGCCGGAGATCCACCTCAAAGAGCACAGATACCTGCAAGCTCTCGCTCCTCCTTCCCGGGCCGAGGACCCGGTTGGCGTCCTGCCCGGAGAGTTCCTGTGGCTATTAGAGGCTATTAGCAGCTCAGTGACTCGCAGGCTGAGCCGCTCTCTTGGTGGCAGTGAGGCTCCGGGCGCCATGTGCTGCCTGGGAAGAGGCTGCAGGTGGGGAGCAGCTGTGGGTACCAGCCCCTCGTGTCACTGCCTGCCGACACCTGGAGACCAGATTCCATTTCGGGCAGAGGCGATTCACACTGGGTGGCCTCTGGCTTGTCTTCTGCCGTCAGTGCCATGGAGAGCGCCCAGAAGACTGACAAAAGCAGAGATCCCCTTGGAGGAAAGAGGGCCTCTCCTCTCTCCCAGGCTTCTGGCTCCACAAGGCCTTCACCCTTCTGGCCCCTCGGCAAGTTTGGCAAGATCTCACCAGCCTTGGCTGGTGAGGGCCGGGAGGTCAGGGTGGGACGTGGGGTGGAGGGTGCCTTATGTTCCCCCAAGTGACACACTTTATCACCAAAACTTCATACAGAGGCACATCTGGACTCTATTCCAGGCTTAACGATTTCTGCTCCTTTGAAGATACAAAAACAACAAAATACAAACCCAAAAATAAACAAACATATTAACAGGCACACACACAGACAGCAAAGACCTATTGTTTCCAGCCCCTCTTCAAATTTCGGCTGATTCCACATTAAGATGTACAGTTTCCACCTTGTGTTTTTCAGCTTCCCAGAGGAGGAGATAAGTGCAGTCCTAGGAGTACATACACACTTCACCTATATGTCTTCCTTTGCAGTAATAGGACTTAAGCTGACTCTAAGAATCAGAGAAGGTTCACCTTGGCCTTCAGACCTAGTAGCAGCTGATCCTTCGTACCCAGGGAATGGCTTCAGGGCCTCCTGGCAAGGGCCTGGGTGCTCCAGCCCTACCAGGGACCCAGCTCCTCAAGTACCCAAGGGGGAAGTTTAAAGAAATGTAGCAAGGGCTTCCCTGGTGGCGCAGTGGTTGAGAGTCCGCCTGCCGATGCAGGGGACACGGGTTCGTGCCCCGGTCCGGGAGGATCCCACATGCCGCAGAGCGGCTGGGCCCGTGAGCCACGGCCGCTGAGCCTGCGCGTCCGGAGCCTGTGCTCCGCAACGGGAGAGGCCGCAACAGTGAGAGGCCCGCGTACCACAAAAAAAAAAAAAAAAAAAAAGAAATGTAACAAGATAAATTAAAGGCACCTGATCACGCTGAGCTTACTATGCTACATTCTCTTTCTGTATCATTTCACTTGCCCCTCATACCCTTATGAAGTAGGTACTGTTATTAGCCTCTTTTATAAGTGTGGAAACCAAGGCTCAGAGAATCTAAGCAGCTGAACCAGCTGCATATCTAGTGATTGGTGGAGCCAGGATTTGATCACAGAAAAGACTCCAGAGCCTAAGCTCACTCTTAACCATTACGCGTGTGTAAGCTCACACACACACACGTACACGCGCGATGGTGTATACATGTGCACTTTGGTTTATGAAGTGTGATCATTCTAATAATATTCACAGAATCATAGGTTGTTGGAAGTCACCTTAGAGATGACCTAACTGGCCCCTCCCTGACTTTTGATTTCCACGAAAAAACAAAGTGGGGACTTGCCTTAAAGAAATAGTTCTTAACTGAACAAGAATCAGAATCACCCGGCTGCTCTGGACCCCAACCCCAGAGCGTCTAATTCAGTAGTTCTGGGGTGACGCCCAAAATTTGCATTTCTGACAAGGTCCCAGGTGATGCTGATGCTACTGGTCCTGGGACGGCATCGTGCGAACAACTGCGTGAGAGTGAATTGGACTCGGTAAGGACCATAAGACCTACCGCAGTGTTGTTACTTACACTTTCTTAGCAATGTCGACAAAACCTACACATGGTCACTCTTAGCTGAGTCACTTGTTCCTAAATAACTCTCCACCTCTCAGCAACAGAACCAGAATGTGGTAGGAAGAATTCTAAAAAAGCCCTCCCCACCAAAGGATTCCATACCCGTTGTTCCCCGAACCTATGAACGTGATAGCATTCCTGTGCCTGTGTTATGTTACATGGCACAATCCATCTAAAAAGGAATTATCTGACTGGGTATAATTTAATCACACAGGGCTTTCAGAGAAGCAGAGAACTTTCTGTAACTGTCACAGCAGAAGAATAAGGCAGAAGGAGGAGTTAAAACAGAAGTCAAAGAGATTTGAAGCCTGAGAATGAGGTGAAGTGCCATAGCTGCTGTGACAATGGAGAGGGCCACAAGAGAAGGGACGTGGAAGCAGAAAGTGACCTTCAGCAAGGAACCAGACCCTCACTCCTGAATCTGCACAGGGTCCAATTTGCCAACAACCTCAAGGAACGTGGGAACAGATTCTTCCCAGAACCTCCAGATAAGACGATGTCCGACTCACTATCAATATAGTATGTGGGTCTTTGTAAGCCTCTAAGTTTGTGGTTGTGACCACAATAGAAAGCGAATACACAAGTACACAGATTCCTGGGTCCAGAAGGGAGCTACTGCCCAGTGCAGACCTACCCCATCAGAAGATCCTCAGAAGAGCTGAGCCCCTGGGAGGCTTACCTTATGGTTTGATGAAAATGTCAGGGGCTGTGACCTATATTCCAGCCCCATCAAGGTAGCATTCAGTTCAGTCCGAAAAAAGATTGTCGGAGAGAAAAACCTGAAGACCACCTGCCCCAGAGCCCCTCGCAGACAGCCTGGCTCAAGAACTCGGCAGAGAGCTTGTCAGCATGTGCCTGTCCGTCACAGAGGAGCAGTTTAAAAACAGTTTAGGAAAACAGATTGTCCTCCTGTGCTGCTACTTGGTCAGATAACATACTTCCCTGTTTCTGAGATTAATCATCTATAAAGATGTCCCTCACCAGGATATTAGGAAGCTCAAGCAAGAGGATGGGATAAATGCACAGAATCTGTACAGCAGTGATCCCTGCCCACCCACCCCTCCCCAAGATTCCTGTTATTCTTATAACAAAGTAAAATTCATGGAGACCGTTTTGATTTTCAACATGACTATAGTACAGCTATGATAGTACAGCTATGATTCAACCACTGTGTCTTTTTATTGTAAAAGGTGAATGTAACTCTCTGATGCCACAGTCAGATGCAATTCAAGTAAATAAAACAGGTTAGCAGCAGATAATTCCTGCTATTGAAATCCCGCCAGATACCTCCAACTGACTTACAGACACCTGACATTCGTATAAGTGCAGATTCACTTCTCAGGCCTGAGGTTCCACATCTGTTCCATCTGTACTGTGCATTGATCCTCCTGCCACAAGTCCTTGTCCAGGTGCTGCTGAGTACCATATGCGGCCTTGCTCGTGTTCCCTGAAGTCTGCGCCCTTGGCCCTCTGAAGGCACAGAGCTGGTCGGAGCATGGCTTTTGGACCCTAGCCGCCCCTTCCATGACAGCTGTCTGTTTTCCCTTCTCTAGCCCTAATGACAGGCACGTCCTGGTGGAAGTACCTGCCTTGTGTGGGACACCAGGACCAGTCTAGGCCCTGGACTTCTGAGCAGTGTCAGGAGCTATGCGTTCTGACCCTCTTTTCCTCTCACAGCAGCTGAATGCAGAGTTGAGCCCATGGACCAGGTTCCATGAGAACCCAATCATGCCCTCCAAACCTTTTCTGATTTTGTTGATCTTCTCACCATTGGGGATGATGGTGGCCATTGACAGATGACAGGCCATTTTGACATTGGCCTACTGTGCAGAGCAGAGCATCCAGCCCCCATCCTGCTGCTTCTCTGTTTTCCCCCACCCCCTTCAACTCCACCTCCCCCTCCGACAGTGTGCTAGGGGTAGGGGAAGCCACATGGTGTCATTTCTACCTAAATGTTTGGGAATAAATTCTTTCTGAATTCTGGAAATCTTGAAGGGTTTTGAGACACATATTTGAAAGCAAAACTAGTAGATTGCTATTTTCCCATGTTGTCCAAGCTCATGGTTTTGTTTTATTCTATTTTGCCTTTTATGTGCTTCGAGTGGTTGAAATATTTGGTACTTTTTTGCTGTTAGAGAACTGGTGGTATTTCATCTGTAATCAAATCAAAGTGAATATGGCCTGCACTGTAGCAAACAGGTTATACTGCAGGAGCATGGCCTGAGCAGCTAGACTGTTGAAAGATGAATTGGTCACTTTACCAAACTTTTTAAAAAAGCCATTTGATCACACACATAACACACACACACACACACACACACACACACACACACACACACACACACAAATTCCACAAAGCAATTTACTCCCACCACAATGTGTTCAGTCAAATGTTTTGTTAACAAATATGTGACTGTGTTTTGTTTCACTTCCCACAAGAGTTCTCTGATAAGCTCGGAAAACTCTGTTTTTGTGGTTTTAGCGTCACTTTTCATTCATCTCTTTATACTGTAATCATTTCAAAATTACAGTTTTTAAGTAGGAGTGTGGATTGGTGGTTAAAAATTGGAAGTTTGATGTTTAAGTCTGAAAAGCAGTGGGAATATGCAAGAAATTCAGGACAAATCAGAACTCGGCGTTACTGACGGCTGCCACAGAGTTGCCTGAGTAGGTCCGATCCAGAATTTGCCAGGAGAGAAGAGGATGAGGTTACTAACCACCAATAAGAGAATGAGTAGACAATCATGCTTGATCTGAAATCTTGGGGCATACTTGGATGTCCACACGGACAAACTTTCATGCAGTAGCACAGACGAAACAGTGAAAAGCCAATATCCCTCTGTGGAAGATTGTACTTTCCAGAGAGTGGCAGTAATATCTCCTATGCCACGTGTTCTTCTGCACTGTGACCTTGACATTCTTCCCCTAGAGAGGAAGAATCTAATTCTCTTTCTTTTGTATCTGGGTTGACTTAGTGACTTCCTTGAGCGATAGAATGAAATGCAAGTGATATTCTGGGACTTCCAAAGCTAGGTCACAAGACGCCTTGCAGCTGCCCCCTGGGACTCTTAGAACACTCACTCTTAGGACATTCCCTCTCGAAGCCCAGTTGCCATGCTTGGAGAAATCACATGGAAAGGCCACAGGTAGGAGCTCTGGTAGACAACACCCGTTCAACTCCTAGCAATGGCCAGAATAACTCTCAGCCGTGTGAGTGAAGCATCTTGGACGTCCAATTCAGTTGGGCTTATGGATGACTGTAACCCTAGCCAACTGTCCAGCAAAACTCAGTCAAGTTACAGAATTATGTTTTAAGCCACAAAATTTGGGGGTATTTTGTTATATAACTGGAACTTCTCCCAATTGATTATGCATCCTTTCAGTGATATTTTATGCACGTACCTTCAATAATAAGTATACCTCACTCCCCTTGCAAATGGTAGCATAGTAAATACACTATTCACTTTACTTTTTTTTCAGTCAACAACACATCTTCGAGATTATCCCATACTTGTTCACATAGACATGGCTTGCTCTTAAACAGTGGCAGAAAACTCACACACCCACACCCACACACACACACACACACAACGAATGTTTGTTCCCAAATAGAAACATAAATAGGGCAGCACCGAACACTCTCTTCTTCTCTCTTCCAAAGTAAAAAAAAAAAGAAAAAAGTAAAAGAAAAGGAAACGCAGGGCTTGAAGCTGTACCCCCTCTTAAACAGTGGCAGGATACCCCATTTTTTTATCACTGTAACTTATTTATCCAGTCCACTATTGACGGATATTTAGGGGTTTTCTCCCCCCAAAGACAGTGATTTATTGTTTATTCTGCTAAAATACTCTTTTATGCAGGTGTCTAAAGGATATACTTAGGTTACATTCTTATAATTCAATTCTATTCTATTGTATGTGCATTTTAAATTTTAATAGATATTGTCAAATTGTTCCCTTCCAAAAAAGTTGTTTCAAGTTGTACTCTCACCAATTGGATTTAAAAATGACTATTTTCCTATACACTTGCCCCAACAGTGTATTACCAAAATTTAAAAATTGTTTTCCCTGGATTCCTATTCAGATTATGGATTTTATGATAGTAGCAAAAAAATGAACTTAATCATTGATTTCTATGTGATATCTTGATACATCTTGTTTGAGAAACTCCTAGCTATAATTGCATCAAACAATTATTTTTGTCAGAATATTAAAAAATAAATTGTATGGATTGGGAAAGGTGACATGAGCTATTAGGTAAAAAGGGAGTTAATGAATGACATAGTTTCATGTGATTCCATTTCTATGAAATGTGTAAACTTGTTGTAAGAAAAAAATAAGTCTGGAAGTATAGATACAAAGTGTGTTAATAAGAAGCAAAGTCTATCCAAATTATAAACCACAATCAAACTAGCAATAAAACACTGCCTGAAATTTCCTGCAAGGTCAATGTCATGATTGCTTCGGAAGGAAGAGGCTCTATTCTTTAGATATGGCTGGAAAAAATTTAGGTTGAAAGAGGGAGCCAAACTGAAAACGGTGCTCATGACAAAAAGATATATATTAATGTGCTAAAAGCCCTATATACACTGATAAAAATTTTGAAGAGAGAATAGAGAAAGAATTGGTTCTTATAAATTGATGTAGAAAAAAAATCATTTGCCAGATCAATCACTACATATCAGGCACCAGGGGCTATGATGATTTTCTCGAGTTAAGATCTATATTTGGAACATCAACTACAATTGGAATCACCACCTGATAAATTTATAATAATAAACAGCCATTCTTCAAGATCTATCTGCCTTCTTAAGAAGCCAAAGGGGTGAATTAAATAGGGATGTGATAGGTATCACCACCCCTATATCTTTCAAGTCTTTCATGATGACACTGATCTCTGCAATTTCCTCCAGGAAAGTGTCATTGCTTTTATTTTTCTATCCTGATAGGGAAGGACTTCTACTTGGCTCTTCCTACCATAATAGCCATGTTCCACAGGTTAGAGAATTAATGTGGGGATTTGCCATTTGCCACGTATGTCTATTCTAATTTTACATTCAGGAACTGGGGAAATAAACACAGGGTGGTTTCACAGAACTACTGGCCCCACTGTATTCAACAAGACAAAATTCCATTTAGCACCCAACCACCCTAAGCCTCCCACTTTGACTTATGGACCACAGTGACGTTTTGGGTCCCTAGAAATAGTGTCAGTTCAGAGTCAGGGTGTATCAATTCCCAGAGGTTTGGGCAAATGGCTCTATGTCCTTTGAAAAATACTTGGAGGAAGATTTAAAGTATATATACTTGTAACAGTGTGGCAGGATTCTTTTTGAAGGGAAACCAGCCTCTCTTCCAGTCACGGAGCTCCAGGTCTGTGAATGGCTTAGGTTCACAAACTGAATAAGAAGCCTTGACTTTCTATTGTGATAATACGAGTCAGGTTTTTGGTCACCAGATCTGGAGTTTTACCTGTTATGCACACCAAGTAACATTTTAGTAGGATGCTCATCTATTTCATTCCTAGGGACATGATGATCGATTAGCCATAACCAAAGGTTATGGTGGGTCAAAATATTCTGACTACCATCCTTCATCCCTGATACCCATTATGATAAATGCACTCCTCTTGTCTTTGGCCATTAAGTGCTTTCTCTTGGCCTCTACTAGTCTGAAATACCCATACCAGCCCCTTTAAAATCAGTGGGCCCACCTTATTGGCAACATTTCTTGACATCATACCTGGCCTAGAGAAGACAGCCATCAGTGTACTTTCCAGGGATATTGATGCTTTCTGCACTAATGTTATTTCTCAACACCTTGGTGAATGGATCAAGGGGTAGAAAATAAGTGTAAAGGTCAGTCATAAAAAGTCTACTCCAACATCTCTATCTCTCAAAGTCTTTGAATTCCTCTACATTATACCAGAGAACTTCTGGTAGCTCAACCTCATTGAATACAAGCCACTGTAGAGTCCAAGTATCAATCAACCAACCAAGTCCACTAGTAAGGTCACTTCCATCTATACACATTAACATTAACATTAAATCTAGAATACATTAACATTAAATTAAACAACAATAAATTAATAACACTAACATTAAATCTAGAATATCTGTTAAGTACACCCATATAAAAATTTACCAATCCAATATTATATTCTATTAATCCTTAGGATTAATTTCTACCCATATTCTCCACATTTCTGCGGATATAAATTTTTATAATTCTTTTGGAGAGTAAGCCATTTACTCCTGAGTCAGAATAGAGTGTACTACACCCCTGGAGTATGCTGAAATTTGATAAATTATGTTTAGAGGCGACAAGAGGTACTTGGCGTGAATTTTGAGAATAGGCGTCCTTTGCTGCTTAAGGTGAGGTTATTATAGTATATTCAGGTGAAATAAGTGGGAAGAGCTGCTTCTGCTAACAAGGATGGCTCAGGATGACTCAGGGGCTCAAGATTCTCAACTTCATCTGAGCCTACATGGGTGTCCTCATTCCAAGTCTGAGGATCCCAATCCTTCACAATCAACCCCCTAACTTTCATATTAGATACTTGATAAGGCTGTGAATTAAACTTTTGTTGCAATTATGTAACATGAAAATTGTAATTTTGTGTTTGATTTTCAGTGAGGCCAGCCCTGAAGATACTAGAAAGAAGAGATTCTTTTAGGGCCACTGTAGAAGCTCTTTGGTTTTCTGACCATTACTTGAGCTGATATTTTAAAGACTTGAGATTGCTATTTTTCTTTTTGTAAGTATTCTAGGGCACTCACAAGTGGTCATCTCCATCTCACAATTCTCATAGCCTATCATAAACTCTCATGCTAGTTAACTGTAGCAGCCACTTGGTCCCTAAGGCTCTTCCTTCACTAGGCACTTTTTTTGCAGCCTACCACAGGTGATATTTTGATTAATTTTGATGTTACTATGTGACATCAAAAGTAACACTGGGTTACTAATGTCCCATTTTTCATTGAGCTTAGCACTGTACTTGAGGCCAAGAATATGACCAAACCAACTCCAGAATCCCACCTTTGTAAGTATGTTTCCTAAACCCACTGTTGGTACTACATATCAGTCAGGATCCAGTTAGGGAAACACAAACCATCCTAGTTATTTTAATAGAGAGGATTTAATTTAGGAAACTAGTTAAACAGGTATTGGAGGACTGAAAACACAAAAAATGAACACCGAGGTAACTCAGAGATAGTAAAAATAGGTTGCGGGAACAGAGGGAAGGAGCTGGAGTTACATTAGAATATAGAAGCTTAGAGAAGAGACCCCATGGAGCTGGCACCTTGCTTTCTGAATAAAGGATGCCATTCAGCTTGTGCTGGCATCTCAGGAGTTGGGATAAAGAACCTCTGGGGAGCCGCCATAAAAGCCCAAAAGGACAGGGTCCAGAGAGCTTCTAGGTTGGTGAACACGTGGAGATTTGGGGAGAGTGGTGCACTCCGAGAGACGATGGGAGCTCTATGCACCTTTCCCCATACCTTGCCCAGTGCATCTCTTCTGTCTGGCTGTTCCTGAGTCATATCCTTTTAAAATAAACCAGTAATCTATTAAAAAAAACAAAAACAAACAAACCTCTGAGGAGAGAGCATTGTTTGGCAGGTGGTGGTGTTTTCGAAGGGGCACAGTGAGGCTGGCTCTGGGTGTATGTGTGGAGGGAAACTGGAAATTGGAACTGTTCCTACCAGGATGAAGAACTGCTGCTGGAGTGACACTGACAGTAGCAGCAAGCAAAAGATGAAATAGTACAGCTGACCCTTGTACAATGTGGTGGGGTGGTTAGGGATGTCAACCTTCCATGCAGTTGAAAACCCATGCATCACTTACAGTCAGCCCGTGGTATCTGTGGTTTCCCCGTATCTGTGGTTCTGCATCTGCAGATTCAACCAACCGCAGATTGTGTAGTACTGTAGTATTTACTATTGAAAAAAATCCAAGTATAAGTAGACCCATGCAGTTCAAACCCCTGTGGTTCAAGGATCAGTTGTAATTGTGTTCTCCTTCCTCCCACCTTGCAGTCTCCCTCTAGTGCCCCCTACTGGCAGAGTCTAATATGGAACCATCTGGCAAAGGGACATATTTGTTCTTGGCAGAGTCTCAACCAAAGCATTCAAGGGGTGGGTTTGGAGCAGAGTCACAACAGCTTAATAATCAGCCTAGTTCTCTCGATTGTAACCTGGTTGTTAAAAGGATGAAATGAAACCATGTACATTAAATATCTAGAATTGTGCCTGATGCATTGTAAGTGTTCAATAAATCTTAACACTTTTTTTTTTTCCTGGTGTGCACTGAGATGAGCCTATGGGGTCTTTTCCTTTCAATGTACTGTATTACACTGATTGGTTTTCATGTGCTGAACCATTCTTGCATTCCAGGAATAAATCCCAGTTGGTCATGGTGTATAATACTTTTAATATGCTACTGAATTCAGCTTGTTAGCTTTTTAAAAAATTGGTATGTACTATATATATACAGAATTTGAGTTTTTAGGGAGAGAGGCAGAGTCAAGGTGACCTTGAAGGTGTAAGTGGAGGGATCTGAACCGAGAGCTTAGACAAGATGGTAGAATAGGAAGACACGCAGCTTACCTACTCTCATGGCACACCAAAGTTACAGCTATTTACAGAGCAAGTATTGGTGAGAAAGACTGGAACCTACCAGAAAAGATCTTGTATAACTAAAGGTATAAAGAAAGAACCACAACGAGACACGTAGGAGGGGCAGAGTCACGGTATAGTCAAGACATACGCCCCCACGTTGGTGACCCACAAATGAGAGAATAATTACGATTGCAGAGGTTCTCCCCAAGGAGTGAGGGGTCTAAACTCCATGCTGGCCTCCTCAGCCTGGGAGTCCTGCCTGGGGAAGACAAGTCCTCAGAATATTTGGCTTTGAGGACCAGGGAGGCTTACTATTGGGAGACCCAGAGGGCTGTGTAGAGACTCCAGTCTTACAGGGCACACACAAAATTTCACACACTCTGAGACCCAGGGCAGAAGCAGTAATTTGAAAGCAATCTAGGTCAAATCCATCTGCTGACCTTGGAGAGTCTCCTAGAGAGGCAGGAAGCAACTGGAGCTCACCCTGGGGACATAGACACTGACAGGAGCTATTTTAGGGAGCTTGTGGACACTGGCACTGGCAAGTTCCATTTTGTAATCCTCCCTTTAGCTTGTTAGCCTCAGGACCCAGTCCCACCACTGCCTACCAACTTGTAGGCACCAGTACTGGGATGCCTCAGGCCAAGCACAGCCCCACCTGCCAGCAGGCAGGCAGCCTTAAGACTCTCTGAACGCACAGCCACCCCTGGACACAGCCCTGTCTACTGGAGGGCCCACAGCTTGGCCCCACATATCACTGCACAGGCACTAGACCCGGGACCCCCAGGGTCCTACACCCAGAGACCCCAGGACCCAGTGGGCAGGCACCAGTCCCAGGACCCCAGGGCCCCAGTCCTGCCCATCTGTGAGCTGGATCTAACTTGGGACCAGCCTCACCCAACAGTGGGCAGGGACCAGCTCCAGGATAACCACAGCCCTGCAGCCTGCCATGGCAGGACCCAGCCTACCCACCAGCAAACCAGAACCAGGTCCAGGACCTTCTGAGCCCCAACCCTGCCCATCAGCCGCCCTACACAAGCTCAAGACACCTTGGACCCCTCAGCCAGCTGCCCTGGGATCTGGCCCCACTCACCAGTGGGTTGACACAAGCTTCAGGACACCCTGGACCCCACAGCCAGCTGTGTCAGGAATCAGCCTCACCCACCAGTGGTCTGACACCAGCTCTGAGACTCCTGGGCCCTGCAACCAGAGATTCTAGGGTCTGAATCTGCCAGTGGGCTGCCACTAGCCTCAGCACCAGGCTTCACCCACTGGTGGGCAGGCACCAGGCCCAGGAACACCTGGACCCCAACCCCACCTACAAGCAAGTGGACACTGGCTTCAGGACAACTGCAGGACTCAGCCAACATACCAGCAGGCCAACACCAGCCCCAGCACCCCTTCAGCCCTGTCTGTCCACCAGCAGGCCAATTCCAGCTCTAGGAAAACTCAGGTCCCCGCCCCACCTACCAGCAGGCCAACACCAGCTCTGAGATACATTGAACTCCTCATCCAGCTGTCCTGAGATCTAGCCCCACTCACAAGTGGGCCATTATCAGCTTTGGGACACCCTGGAACCCACAGCCAGCTGTGTCAGGAACTGGTCCCACCCACCAACAAGCTGACACTAGATCTGGAAATCCTGGTGCCACAATTACCCACCCCAGAACCTGGCTCTGCCCACCAGTGAACCAAAACTAGCCCTGGGACCTCCTGGAGTTCACAGCCAGTCACCTTGTGATCTGGCTCCACTAACCAGCAGCTGGCAGCCTCTGCACAAAGCAGGGCCTGGCAACCGAACAGACTGGAGGCCAGCCACACCTACCAGACTGTAGTCAGACCCCACAACAGAAGGACCCAGGCAGCCCACATACGGAGCACCCCTAGAGCATATAGCTTTGGTGACAAGAGGGAAGTGCACTGCTGGGATGCATAGGATGTCTCTTACAAAAAGCCACTTCTCGGGTTTCCCTGGTGGTGCAGTGGTTGAGAGTCCGCCTGCCGATGCAGGGGACGCGGGTTCGTGCCCCAGTCCGGGAAGATCCCACGTGCCGCGGAGTGTCTGGGTCCGTGAGCCATGGCTGCTGAGCCTGCGCGTCCGGAGCCTGTGCTCCGCAACGGGAGAGGCCACAGCAGTGAGAGGCCCGCGTACCGCAAAAAAAAAAAAAAAAAAAAGCCACTTCTCCAATGTCAGGAAATGTAACTGACCTACCAGATACATAGAAATAAAAACAGAAAATTAGGAAAAATGAGGTAACAAAGGAACATGTTCCAACTGAAGGAACAAGATAAAACCCCAGAAGGAGAACAAGGTGAAGTGGAGATAGGCAATCTATCCAATAAAGAGTTCAAGGTAATGATCATAAAGATGATCAAAGAACTTGGGAGAAGAATGGATGAACACAGTGAGAAGTTTTACAAAGCATTAGAAAGTATAAAGAAGAATCAAATAGAGCCTAAGAATACAATAACTGAAATGAAATATACATTAGAAGGAATCAACAATAAATTAAATGATACAGAGGAATGGATCAGTGAGCTGGAAGACAGAGTAGTGGAAATCACAGAAAAAAGACTAAAAAGAAATGAAGAAAGCATAAGAGTCTTCTGAGACAACATCAAGCATACTAACATTCACATTAGAGGGGTCCCAGAAGGAGAAGAGAGAGTGAAAGGGGCAGAGAACATATTTGAAAACATCATATCTTAATATCTGAAAACTCCCCTAACTTGGGAAAGGAAACAGACATTCAGTTCCAGGAATCACAAAGAATTCCCAATAGGATCAATCCCAAAGGGACCACACCAAGACACACTGTAATTAAAGTAGCAAAAAGTAAAGATAAAGAGAGAATATTAAAAGCAGCAAGGAAAAAGCAACAAATTATGTACAAGAGAATGCCCATAAGTCTATCAGCTGACTTTTCAGTAGAAACTGTGCAGGTCAGAGGGAACTGACACAATAGATTTAAAGTGATGAAAGGGGAAAACCTACAACCGAGAATACTCTATCTGGCAAGGCTTTCATTCAGATTTAACAGAGAGATCAAAAATTTTACAGAGAAGCAAAAGCTTAAAGAGTTCATTACCACCAAATCAGCTTTGCAAGGAGTATTAAAGGGAGTTCTCTAAGTGCAAAAGAAAAGGCCACAACTAGTAACATGAAAATTACAAAAGGAAAAAGCTCACTGGTAAAGGCAAATATACAGTGAAGGTGGTAAATCAACCATGTACAGAGCTAGTAGGAAGGTTAAAAGACAAAAGTAGTAAACTTGTCTATGTCTGTAGTAAGTAGTTAAGGGATACAGAAAACAAAAAGATGTAAAATATGTCAAAACCAGTAATCATGAGGGGGAGTAAAAATGCAGAATTGTTAAAATGTGTTTGAAACTAAGGGATCAACAACTTAAAATAATCATATCTGTATCTATCTATCTATCTATCCAGCCAACCATCTATCCATCAATCTAGAAAGAGATTGCTATATATAAACCTCATTGTAACCAAAAACCAAAAATCTATAATAAATACACACACACAAAAGAGAGAGGAGTCCAAACATAACTCTAAATATAGTCATCAAATCTCAAGGGAAGAACAAAAGAAGAAGAGAACAAAAAAGAACTATAAAAGCAATCCCCCAAAATTAGCAAAATGGCAATAAGTACATACCTATCAATAATTACTTTAAATGTAAATAGACTAAATGCTCCAATCAAATGACAGAGAGTGGCTGAATGGATACAAAAACAAGACCCATATATACATATACATATATACCCATATATATAGTGACTCTACAAGAGACTCACTTCAGATCTAAAGACACACACAGACTGAAAGTGAGGGAGTAGAAAAAGGTATTCCATGGAAATAGAAATCAAAAGAAAACTGGGGTAGCAATACTTATATCAGGCAAAATAAACTTTAAAACAAGACTATCACAAGATACAAAGAAGAACATTATGTAATGATCAAGAGATCAATCTAAGAAGAAGATATAACAATTGTAAATATATAGGCATCCAACACAGGAGTACATAAGTACATAAAGCAAACATTAACAGATATAAAGGGAGAAATTGACAGTAACACAATAATAATAGGAGATTTTAACACACCATTTACATCAATGGACACATCATCCAGACAGAAAATCAGTAAGGAAACACTGGCCTTAAATGACACATTAGACCAGAGGGACTTAATTGATAGAACATTCCATTCAAAAGCAGCAGAATACACGTTCTTTTCAAGTGCACATGGAACATTATTCCAGGATAGATCACATGCTAGGCCACAAAAAAGTATCAGTAAATTTAAGAAAACTGAAATCATATGAAGCATCTTTTCCAACAACAATGCTATGAGACTAGTAATCAACTACAAGAAAAAACTGCAAAAACACAAACACATGGAGGCTAAACAATATGCTACTAAACAACAAATGGATCACTGAAGAAATCAGAGAAGAAATTTTAAAATACCTGGAGACAAATGAAAATGAAAACACAATGATCAAAAATCTATGGGATGCAGCAAAAGCAGTTCTAAGAGGAAAGTTTATAGTGATACATGCCTACTCAGGAAACAAATATCAAATAAACAACCTAATCTTACACTTAAAGGAACTAGAAAAAGAAGAACAAACAAAACCAGGAGTTAGCGCTTCCCTGGTGGTACAGTGGTTGAGAGTCCACCTGCCAATGCAGGGGACACGGGTTCATGCCCCTGTCTGGGAAGATCCCACATGCCACGGAGCAGCTGGGTCCATGAGCCATGGCCACTGAGCCTGCACGTCCGGAGCCTGTGCTCCGCAACAGGAGAGGCCACAACAGTGAGAGGCCCGCGTACTACAAAAAAACAACAACAACAACCAGCAGTTAGTAGAAGGAAAAAAAAAATCATAAAGATCAGAGCAGAAATAAATGAAATGAGACAAAGAAAGAAAGAAAGAAACTAAGAGCTGATTCTTTGAAAACATAAGCAAAATTGATAAACCTTTAGCCAGACTCATCAAGAAAAAAACAGAGAGGGCCCAAATCAGTGAAATCAAAAATGAATAAGGAGAAGTTACAACTGACACCACAGAAATACAAAGGATCATAAGAGCTTACTTTGAACAGCTATATACCAAGAAAATGGACAACCTAGAAGAAATGGGAAAATCCCTAGAAATGTACAATCTCCTAACACTGAACCAGGAAGAAATAGAAAATATGAACAAACAAATCACCAGCAATGCAAATGAATATGTAATAATAATAATAAAAGAGCTCCCAACAAACAAAAGTCCAGTACCAGATGGCTTCATAGATGAACTCTACCAAACACTTAGAGAAAAGTTAACACCTATCCCTCTCAAACTACTCCAAAAATTTGCAGAGGAAAGAATGCTCCTAAACTCATTCTACAAGGCCAACATTACCCTGATACCAAAGATATCACAAAAAAAGAAAATTACAGGCCAATATCACTATGAACATACATGCAAATATCCTCAACAAAATATTAGCAAACTCAATCCAACAATGTATTAAAAGGACCGTACACCATGATCAAATGAGATTTATCCCAGGGATGCAAGGATGGTTCAAGATTTGTAAATCAATCAAGGTGATACACCACGTTAACAAATTGAAGACTAAAAATAATGCGATCATCTCAATAGATGCAGAAAAAGCTTTTGACAAAATTCAGCCCCTATTTATTATGAAAACTCTCCACATAATGGGTATAGAGGGAACATACCTCAATGTAATAAAGGCCACATATGACAAGCCCACAGCTAACATCATTCTCAACAGTGAAAAGCTGAAAGCATTTCCTCTAAGATAAGGAACAAGACAAGGATGCCCACTCTTGCCACTTTTATTCAACATAGTACTGGAAGTTCTAGCCATAACAATCAGATAAGAAAAAGAAATAAAAGGAATCCAAATTGGAAAGGAAGAAGTAAAACTGTTGCTCTTTGCAGATGACATGATATTATACATATAAAATCCAAAAGACACCACCAAAAAGCTACTAGAGCTCATTGATGAATTTGGTAAAGTTGCAGGATACAAAATAAATATACAGAAATCTGTTGCATTTCTATACTCTAAGTCCAAACTATGAGAAAGAGAAATTAAGGATTTACAATTGCATTAAATAGAATAAAATACCTAGGAATAAATCTAACTAAGGAGGTAAAAGACCTATATTCAGAAAACTATGAGACACTGATGAAAGAAATGGAAGACAACACAAATAGAAAGATATTCCATGTTCATGGATTGGAAGAATAAATATTGTTAAAATGACTATACTACCAAGGCAATCTACAGATTCAATTCAATCCCTATCAAAATACCAATGGCCTTTATCCTAGAACTAGAACAAATAATTTTAAAACTTGTATGGTAGCACGAAAAACCCTGAATAGACAAAACAATTTGGAGAAAGACGTACAGAGCTGAAGGTATCATGCTCCCTAACTTCAGACTATACTACAAAGCTACAGTCATCAAAACAGTATGGTACTGGCACAAAAACACACAGAACAATGGAACAGAATAAAGAGCCCAGAAATATATCCACACACTTATGGTTCATTAATCTATGACAAAGGAGGCAAGAATATACAATGGGGAAAAGATATTTTCTTCAATAAGCGGTGCTGAGAAACTGGACATCTACATGTAAAACAATGAAATCAGAACATTTTCTCACACCTTATACAAAAATAAACTCAAAATAGATTAAAGAGGGCTTCCCTGGTGGCGCAGTGGTTGAGACTCTGCCTGCCGATGCAGGGGACAAGGGTTTGTGCCCCGGTCTGGGAAGATCCCATATGCCACGGAGCGGCTGGGCCCGTGAGCCATGGGTGCTAAGCCTGCACATCCAGAGCCTGTGCTCCACAATGGGAGAGGCCACAACAGTGAGAGGGCCGCATACCACAAAAAAAAAAAAAAATATATATATATATATATATAGATAGATAGATAGATAGATAGATAGATTAAAGAGCAAAATGTAAGACCAGAAACCACAAAATTCCTAGAAGAAAACATAGAACACTCTTTGACATAAATCATAGTAATAGTTTTTTTTTGAATCTGTCTCCTAAGTCAAAGGAAACAAAAATACACAAATGGTACTTAAAAGCTTTTGCACAACAAAGGAAACTATTGACAAAACAAAAAGACAACCTACTGAATGGGAGGAAATATTTGCAAATGATATGACCAATAAAGGGTTAATATCCAAAATATATAAATGGCTCATACAACTTAATGTTAAAAAAACAAACAACCCAATAGAAAAATGGGCAGAAGACCTAAGTAGACAGTTTTTCCAAATGACCACCTGGCCAATCGGCACATGAAAATATGCTCAACATCACTAATCATCAGAGAAACGCAAATCAAAACCACAATGAGATATCACCTCACAGCTGTCAGGATGGCTACCATCAAAAAGAACACAAATAACAAATGTTAATGAGGATGTGAAGAAAAGGGAACCCTTGTACACTGTTGGTGGGAATGTAAACTGGTGCAGCCACTGTGGAAACAGGACAGAGGTTCCTCAAAAAACTAAAAATAGAGCTACCATATGACCCAGCAACTCTTTGGGTATATATCCAAAGAAAATGAAAACACTAATTCAAAGAGACACATGCGCAAAACAGAAACAGACCCACAGACATAGAAAACAAACTTATGGTTACCAAAGAGGAAGGTGCGGGGCGGGGGGAGAGGGATAAGTTAGGAGTATGAGGTTAACAGATACAAACTTCTGTACATAAAATAAGCAACAAGGATTTACTGTATAGCCCAGGGAACAATATTCAATATCTTGTAATAACCTATAATGGAAAATAATCTGAAAATATATACACATATATGTATATAACTAAATCACTTTGCAGTACACTTGAAACTAACACAACATTGTAAACCAACTATACTTCAATAAAAAAAGATACATGCACCCCAATGTTCAGAGCAGCATTATTTGCGATAGCCAAGATATGGAAGCAACCTAAGTGTTCATGAATAGATCAATAGATAAAGAAGTTGTGGTATACGTATGTACAATGGAATATTACTCAGCCATCAAAATGAATGAAATTTTGCCATCTGCAACAACATGGATGGAGTTGGAGGGTATTATGCTTAATGAAATAAGTCAGAAAGAGAAAGACAAATACTGTATGTTATCATTTATATGTGGAATCTAAAAAATAAAACAAATGAATGAATAACAAAAACAGACTCACAGATATAGAGAACAAACCAGTGGTTACCCGTAGAGAGAGGGAGAAAGGGGGAAGGGACAAGACACAGGAAGGGGATTAAGACGTACAAACTACTATGTATTAAATAAATAAGCTACATGGATATATTGTACGCAGCGGGAATAGAGCCAATATTTTATAATGACTTTAAATGGAGTATAATCTGTAGAACTTTGAATCACTTTGTTGTACACCTGAAACTAATATAATAGATCAACTATGCCTGAATAAAATATAAATAAAATAAAATAAAATAAAAAGGAAGTATAACTAGAATTTCCTCACCAGTCTGCTCTGAAAGCCATTCCAGTTTTGGATTCACAAGCTGTTTAGAGGAAGGTGCGCTCTCTCCCCTGCTCTTTCAGTGTTCCCAGCTGTCGTAATTGCAAGTGGATGTAGCTAAAGACAAACGCGAAACATAAACTGAGTGGTTTAGAAGAACAATTTTGAGAGCCTAGCTCTTTCTAAATGCCAGGGACTGTTTCAACTGTTAACTCAGGGGTTAAGAGCCTGAAAAGACTGTCAGGCTAGCTGACCAGAATTTTTACGATTAAAGAGAAAAGTTGGCTCCCCTGGATCTCTGATCTATCCCAGTGGGAAAAGGGGCAGACCACTCCATCCTTGCTGCTGGAGGACACGCACGGGGAGATACCTGAGGGGGTCACCTGCTTGCTTTCCCTTCTGTTTGGCAGTGAAGCTGAAGATCACAAGCCTTGTCCTGTAGCAGGGAGAGGCATTCTGGAGGGGAAAAAAAGTCCCCTGGTTTCCCAGGAGCACTTGGGATAAACGTAGGGTTTCCAGAGATTTCTGATGATAAGAACCACCTGAGGCACTTACTCTCCCTTGGAAATGTTGGTTCTGTTGAGCTGAGTTGGGAACTCACATGCTGCCATTTAAAAAAAGTGGCCCAGGTGATTTTTATCATCAGGCAAGTTTGGGAAGCCCTGCCCTAGGGCAAGAGGGCAACTCTTCCTGGACCTTGAGCTCATGCCTGCGAAAGGGAGCTGATACAATATTTAACCCCTGAAGAGACACGTCTGTTTGGAGAAGATCTGGCTAGGAAAGTTACAGGGCTACAGTTACTACGCTGTGGAGGATGAAATTGGTTGGGGCTCTTCTGAAGTTCTGTAGTTACGAATGACAGGTCATGTCATTGAAGGGCAAGTTTTCTTCTTGAAATCAGCTTGGGTTTGGTTGCAAAACACAGCAGACACGATGGAAACTGGGGACTGTGCTGCCACTACCGAGCCAGGGTCTGAAGTGCATGTCCCTGAGACCCCAGGTCATACCTGATGCTCTGCCAATGACGTGGTGCATGGAAAGGCCTCTAGGGTGTCTTTCCTCTCTCACAGCTGGAATTGTTCCCCAAATGCTGAAAGCAAAGGCACTTGGAGCTGGCCAGGAAAGAGCAGGACCTCAGAGCTTTGTGAGAGTTGCTATGAAAGTTTGTGTCATCACAACTAGAGATTCCTGGGGTGGGAAGGAAAACAGACAGTCATGAAACAGGTCTCTGTCTATTTCTAGTGAGCTGACCCAGCAGGAAAGTTGGGTTAGGTTCCTGAGCATGTGGTGGACACATCAAGGGTCCCTGCACAACCAGAGGCCCTGGGGGGTCCTCTGCTATTTCTACAATCTTGGTTTGGGTAGGATGCAAACAGAGCCTTGGAGCAGGCTCCAAGAATGTGCCTAACACATCTAAGAAAGTACCACCTGGCACATAAGATGGGCTCAGTAAAAACTTTCTGAATGAGTGAATGAATGGGAAGAGAGAGAGCTTGTCACTGAATTGCAAATCAGAGGCCTCCAATTGTTGACAATATATGAGAAAGATTCAGGCTTCATTTCTCAGACCTTTATTCTTCTAAACAAAGTTCAGGGCTCTGCATGTTCTACTCTGTTAACCACAGAAGCCCAAAGTTCTTGCATAACTAATCTGAACCTGGGATTCCTTTGCTCTGCTCTCAGGAGCTCTCACAACCTCTTTCCCCTTGAAGAAGTGTAAGCACGATGGAGCAGGGCCGCGGCCGCATGGAAGATTTCCCTCTCAACATGTTTTCGGTCACTCCTTACTCACCCAGTACTGCTGACATCCAGGTGTCGGATTACGACAAGGCGGGGGCCACCTTGCTCTTCTCAGGCATCTTCCTGGGACTGGTGGGGATCACATTCACCATCATGGGCTGGATCAAACACCAAGGAGTCTCCCACTTTGAATGGACCCAGCTCCTTGGGCCCATCCTGCTGTCAGTGGGAATGACATTCATCCTGACTGCCGTCTGCAAGTTCAAAATGCTCTCTTGCCAATTGTGCAAAGAAAGTGAGGAGAGGCTCCCGGACTCAGAGCAGATGGCAGGAGGACAATCGTTTGTTTTCACTGGTATCAACCAACCCATCACCTTCCATGGGGCCACCGTGGTGCAGTATATCCCTCCTCCTTATGGCTCTCAAGAGCCCATGGGGATGAACACCACCTACCTGCAGCCAGTGGTGAACCCGTGTGGCCTCATACCATCTGGAGGGATGGTGGCCACCATGCCAAGCCCTCCTCAGTACTACACCATCTACCCTCCAGAGAATGCTGCCTTTGTTGATGACCAAGACTACCCTTCCTTCGTGGACGGTGGAAATGACAGGTAGGATGTGTGCCTTGGGGATGCTCCCCGTCCAGCTGTGGCAGTCACGGTCTATGGCTGTGTTTGGTCTGTAAGGAAGGTGGTGGGAGACTGCAGATCTCCGTGTGGCCTGTGGCCAGGATGGTGGCATTGGCTCTGAGAGTGGTGCTGTGGGCTGTAATGCATCTCGTGCTTTCTGCTCCCATTTCAGGACCAGCCCTGATGCTGAGCAGCTAGAAGAGACACAGCTGGGAGATGAGGACTCTGCCTGCTTCTCTCCTCCCCCCTACGAGGAAACATGCTCCCTCCCTCGCTAGAGACTATGCAGCTGAGGGCACAGTGTTGTAGTTTTTTGCTGACAACTGAAGTGTTCTATGCTGTGACCTTCAGAAGTCAGACAACAGAGCAGCCCAGGAAGTCTGACAGATACCATTCAAGGCAGGGAAGGGGGAAGTGGGAGGTAGAATCTCTCTGACTGTTAAAAATTAGGCTAGGGTGGGGATATGCACTTCCGGTCGAGCTAGAAATCCCCTGGTTATGGTTCAGGATCAGGAATTTCACCTGTTTATTCACCACCCACCCCTTTCCCACTGGAACACACTGGTGTCTTAATTTGAGCTCCAGTAGCCAAGGGAAAAATCACTACTGCTGTGACTTTGGGAGTTTCCACAGTAGTGAGAATGGGGGTAGGGGAAGGAAGCAGGGAGTAGAAAAGGGGCGCAAATGGAGATTTCCCAGTTCCTGTCCTCAGCTGGGGATCTTCACATGTATAAGAACTTGGTTGCCATCTGGCGTCCCTTGAGGACTCTGGCACCTGAAAGGCTGCAAAAATAAATGAATTAAATGGAATACAATAATGTCTTCTGTTAGAACAGTATTAGATAGCTGGGTAATAAAATAGACAACTGTTGGGAACATACTGTATAGCACAGGGAACCCTACCTAATGCACTGTGGTGACCTAAATGGGAGGGAAGTCCAAAAGCGAGGGGATATCTGTATGTGTATGGCTGATTCATTTTGTCGTGCAGTGGAGGCTAACAGAACATTGTAAAGCAACCATACTGCAATAAAAATTAATAAAAAAATAATAGGACGATGGTGTCAATAAATCCTTAAGTTACCACGGAGAGACACATCACAGCGACTCTCAGCTGCCCATGTTCTCTCTAGCAAGGCTGAAGCTTGAGGTGCCCACCCCAGCATGGGATTTGTGCCGGACCCAGTGGCCAACAGAACACGAGCCCCTCCCTACACATAGATGAGATCTGTTAAATTAGACAGAATAGAGCTGCTGTGTCAACACCTGGAAAATCATGTCATGGAAACAATCTTTATGGTCAAGATAAGCTCACCTTCTTTATAAAAAAACTTTGGTGCTCTTAATCTCCCAGAATCTGGACTGTGTAATAAACAACCAGAACAGATTCACAGGCTTTAGAAGAGACAGATAAAACCATCAGAGTTTAAAAGAAAGTATTTTCCAGAGGCTACAAAGGTAGGCCACTCAAGGTACGGGTGGGTGGCTCATCCCAAAGGAAGACCAGGATTTAGCAGTCCTTTAGAGTTTTGGTACTGTGTTCGTATATGGAGTGATTTTTACTAATCTTTATCAGAAGTATCTAGTTTTCCAAGGATATGATTAAAATAAGCTTGGTATATTATTATTGTGATTTGTATCATATCTTAGGGATGAAATCTCTTTTTTTTAATTTAATTTTTATTTTATATTGGAGTGTAGTTGATTTACAATACTGTAACACACTCTCTTTTAATGGTCATTGCTACTTTTTTTTTTGGTATATATATTGTTCTTTATTTTTTTTAACATCTTTATTGGAGTAAAATTGCTTTACAATGGTGTGTTAGTTTCTGCTGTATAACAAAGAGAATCAGCTATACATATACACACATCCCCATATCTCCTCCCTCTTGCATCTCCCTCCCACCCTCCCTATCCCAGCCCTCCAGGTGGTCACAAAGCACCGAGCTGATCTCCCTGTGCCATGTGGCTGCTTCCCACTAGCTAGCTATTTTACATTTGGTAGTGTACATATGTCCATGCCACTCTCTCACTAGGGACGAAATCTCTTTGTATGAGAATTCATTTTCATGTTCAGGGATAGCAGGTGATTGAAAAATATGATTCAGTTAACAGAAAATCGCTTTTTGCTCAGCATATTCATGAAATACTGGACTCCTGGCTGAGGACCATCAGTTCAGGGAGGACATTAGGTGACAGGGACATAGTTGAGCACCACCAGTGGCATACCCACCGGCAATGCCTACACACCTGCCTCCCTCATCCCTCTCCCTCCTCATCCTCACCCACTGCATAACTTTATATTCCTGGATTTGGGTTCCAATGAGCATCAAGGGTAGTTCAAAAGGGAAAGAGATGTTAAGAAAGGATAACCATGTGTGAAATGTGGGATGGTGGGACAGCCACTTGGTCTCAGTGATGCCTGGAGTCCGATGGGCAGGGAAGTGGCCTTGGGGGCTTTTTAGCTCTAGGCTGCAGTCATTCAGCACCAACTGTCCCTGTTCCAAAGCAGACAAAGTGCTAACACAGAGGTAATTTATGCTTCTGGAGACAGTGCACCAGAGCTGACAGCTCAAGGTGGGAGGTGGGGCTCAGAAAATAGGAATTCAGCACTTATTTATTGGGCACGTCCTCTGTGTCAGGACCCGGGCCATCAAGTAGGGATATAACATTGAAAAACTGAACCCACAGAAAAGCAGCTACAGCTAGTCTAGAGAGAGAGACAGCTAGTGATCACTTATTCCCTGACACCCAAGAGGGGTCCTGGAGCCATAAGAGGGATTTGGACTAGTCAGGAGGGTCACCAGAGCTGACTTGGGAAAATGAAGTCGGGACCACTGCCCTGTATAACCCCGGGAGCACCATTACATGGACAGCCGTGACATCAGACTCCCTGAACCTCTGAGGCCGGTGCCAGGAGCTAAAGGAACAGTAGCTGATACTAGACAAAGAGGAGGAGGAGGGGCCAGCTGTGTAAACCTTTTTATTTTGCTGCTGCTACAGCCCTCAAACAGAGCTGCCTTCCAGCACCTGGGAAATTATATCCACCAGCTCTCTGGCTTCGAAGCAACCCCACCATGCTCTCTTTCTGTTTTCCTTTTGGGGTTGCAGGGGCCAACACAATGGGAAGCCCACCAACTGGCCCCTGGACTCTGTCGCCAGGTCTTCGCTGGTCTCTTTGACCAGCGAGGACACACTTCTGGCAGAGTTTCAGGTTTGTTGTCTGGATATTTGCCTTTTCTCATTCTCTCTCTCAGTATCTTACCAGAGCTGAATGGAGGACTGTGATCTGGGGAGAGTGAATTGGGGTCTGTCTGGTCCCAGCTGTGCCATCCACCCTGAGATTCCTGGTGTGAACGTGGCCCTGGCTTTAGGCACATGCTCAAAGGTCCAGTGTCCAGGCCAGACCCCATGGGCCATTGTTGGCCTTGTTAAACATCTTAGTATGTGTCTGCAGAGCGATTGGGAAGTCATTGAAGAGTTTTAATGAAGAGGGAGCTGTGATCTGACTCTGAACACTTCCTGGTTAGGGCAAGACCCAGAGGCGCATAGAGTGTGATACTGACCTTGCTGGTAAAGTCCAGATGTCAGTGACAGGAGCAGCGGGAGGCATCCCTGCCTTCCACTCTCAGTCTTCGCTGGGGTGCCACGGCTGGGCATGCTCTGGCAATCTACACAGCATTCAGAACAAAGCCAAAAGGTCTTGTTAATCAAAGGGGACGGGTGTCTTAAGAACTAAATGTTAACATCTCTCAGGAGCCAGTTTGGGTTGGGCCTCTGGTCTGGAGGCACTGATGACAGCTGCCAACCTTGATAGGACAGGAACGGACCCTCCCAGCCTGGGTAATGAGGCCCAGGCACCAAAGGGAAGAAACTTTCACAAAGCTCTTAGACTTCTTTCTCCTCTCGGGCTGATCTCTCGTGCAGTGTGGGTCTTGCCACGCCCCCTGCAGGGCCCTGGGAGGTAGGTATCCTGCAGGGATGGCAATCGTTTTCCCTTTCGCTCCACTGAACCAGGCACGGGTCTAAGTTTCAAATGCAGCAAGTGGCTCTGCTCCAAAACAGCCCTTTAAGTGCTCCCCCCACTTTTTGGGGGGTGGGGTGTACAGTGTAAAAATAAACCACTTGTTTGTGATGAGCTGGCCTCGGGTGGCTGTTTTCAGCTTCAGCCCTCTGGGGTTCGTCGTTGGCCTTGTTTACTGTCAGGTCGGTGGAGTGGGGCTGAGCTGAAGGTCCACACCCCCAGGGGGCTGGCAACAGAAGTGCCTCACAGGGGTCGTGGGATAGACACCTTCTTACCAACCGAGAGAAGGGAGTGGGCAGCCTAGTTCTCAGTAGTATCCCCGCCTGTCACAAGCAGGCACTGTCTGCAGACTGCCGCTCACACCCCTTGACAGTCACCAAGGGCCTCACGCAAAGCCCTCTACAGATGCTTGGTTCCTCGTGAATAACGAAGAACTTTTCAAATAGATACCACTCTAGTTCAACTTAGCTCTTTTTTTTTTTTTTTTCATTATGTAAAATTTCAAACAAGTACAAGATTAGAGAGAATAGTATATGAAACCCTATGTAGCCATTACCCACCCTCAACTCATGGCCAGTCTTACTTCTTTTATCCTCCCACCCACAATCCCCCAACTGGATTTTTAAAAAGCAAATCCAAACCATCAAATCGTTTCATCCTAAAACATTTCATTGTGTATCTTTAAAAGAGAAAAACTCCAAAAAATACAACACCATTATTACACCCCCAAAATTTATAATAATTCATTAATGTCTTCAAATATTTAGTCATCGTTCAATGTTTTCTGTTTTCACTATTCTGTTTAATTTTTTACCTCTTTGTTTTGTTTGAATCAGGATCCAAATGAGATTGGCTTTTGGACAAATGGATCCTTAATTTCTGTCTATATTATACTATATTTTGGAGGCAGAGAGTTGGCAAACTATTCACGGTAGCAGAATCATATTTATTAAATTTCACTTTCCAAACAAAAATGTTTTTCAAGGTTTTTTGCTTTATATTTCCCTGGCAGTTCCCTGAAACTCTAGGACTCTCCTGGAATTAGACACTTATTTTTCTCTACTTTTAGCATATTATTAGAGATTTTTCTAAGCACTGTCCTAGAAAAAACTTTACATGAAAAAAATCTTTAAGTGTTTGAGAAATATTTGTTGCATAATAGTTTCAAGTGTTTCAATAATATCAGAAAATTGATAACCGTCAGTATTTCTGGCTTGGTTGGTGAAAGTTTCTAGGAAAAAAAAAAAGTTTTTTACTCCAGAGACCATAAAAACTCCTTTGAACATTTCAAAAGCGGGAACCAGCGTCTTCTCTCTAAGAAATAAAACCTCTTGCTCTACATTAAAATACCACCTGGTACTATTAAACTCTCTGAGGTTATTGACTGTGGGCCTCTTACCAATGAGTTCTCAATTTTCAAATTAAAAACAAATATATTTTCTGGTCATGCCTACAACTCTTCCTTTGAAGGTGTGTGTGTGTGTGTGTGTGTGTGTGTGTGTGTGTGTGTTCACCTACACTTTCTTATTATTGAATGTGATTTATGGATTTCTTTCTCTCTCACTACTTGTAAATCATCAAGAGTTTTATGTCCCAAGCAGTCAGCAGTTGGTTATAAAATCAACAGAGAGCTGTACTAAATAAACCCTTACTGGATTGCTCCTAAGAACTGATGACAAATCAGAAAGTGAAGACAATTCCATGGGAATGATTCTCACCTGCCTCTGGGATACCACAAAGGTCTCAGATATGGGGATTTTATTTGTCTTGCTTTTTTAGGAAGATTAATAACCAGATGAACTGGGAAGGAAGTCAGTTTTCTAGGTTCCAGAAGTTTTCTTATAACAAAGAATTTTTCCTCCAGCACAAACCCTACACATGTGTAAATCATAGACACAAATATGTGTGCTGGAGTCTGTGCTTACACACAAGG
>RJWK010015114.1:24610-36944 GCA_004363435.1 Platanista minor | reverse complement strand
TTTCAGATAGACTGCCTATTTCCTCTTCATTTGTTAGGTCTGGTGGGTTTTTATCTTGCTCCTTCATCTGCTGGGTGTTTTTCTGTCTTCTCATTTTGCTTGTCTTACTGTGTTTGGGGTCTCCTTTTTGCAGGCTTCAGGTTCGTAGTTCTCGTTGTTTTTGGTGTCTGTCCCCAGTGGCTAAAGTTGGTTCAGTGGGGGGTTGTGTAGGCTTCCCGGTGGAGGGGACTAGTGCCTGTGGTCTGATGGGTGAGGCTGGATCTTGTCTTTCTGGTGGTCAGGTCCACGTCAGGTGGCGTGTTTTGGGGTGTCTGTGGACTTATTATGAATTTAGGCAGCCTCTCTGCTAATGGGTGGGGTTGTGTTCCTGTCTTGCTAGTTGTTTTGCATAGCGTGTCTAGTACTGTCGCTTTCTGGTCTTTGAGTGAAGCTGGGTGCTGGTGTTGAGATGGAGATCTCTGGGAGATTTTTGCCGTTTAATATTATGTGGGGTTGGGAGGTCTCTTGCAGACCGGTGTCCTGAAGTTGGCTGTCCCACCTCAAGGCACAGCACTGACTTCTGGCTGTAGCACCAAGAGCCTTTCATCCACATGGCTCAGAATAAAAGGGAGAAAAAGTAGAAAGAAAGAAAGAAAGAGAGAGAGAGAGAATAGAGAAAGAGAGAGAGAAAGAGAGAGAGAGAGAAAGAGAGAGAGGAAGGAAGGAAGAAAGGAAGGATAAAATAGAATAATGTTAGATAAAACAAAATAAAGTTATTAAATTAAAAAATTATTAAGATAGAAAAATTTTTTTTAAAGTTAAAAAAAAAAACCAGACAGATAGAACCCTAGGACAAAAGGTGAAAGCAGAGCTATACAGATAAAATCTCACACAGAAGAATCCACATACACACTCATAAAAAGAGGAAAAGGGGAAAAAAAAATCTTGCTCTCAAAGTCCACCTCCTCAATTTGGGATGATTTGCCGTCTATTCATGTATTCCGCAGATGCAGGGTACATCAAGTTGATTGTGGGGATTTAATCCGCTGCTGCTGAGGCTGCTGGGAGAGATTTCCCTTTCTCTTCTTGGTTCGCACAGCTCCCGGGGCTCAGCTTTGGATCTGGCCCTGCCTCTGCGTGTAGGTCGCCGGAGGGCGTCTGTTCTTCGCTCAGACAGGACGGGGTTAAAGGAGCCGCTGACTCGGGGGCTCTGGCTCACTCAGGCCGGGGGGAGGGAGGGGCACGGAGCGGGGCGAGCCTGCGGCGGCAGAGACCACCGGGGCATTGAACCAGCCTGAGCCTCGCTGTGCGTTCTCCCGGGGAAGACGTCCCTGGATCCCGGGACCCTGGCGTTGGCGGGCTGCACAGGCTCCGGGAGGGGAGGTGTACAGAGTGACCTGTGCTCACACACAGGCTTCCTGGTGGCGGCAGCAGCAGCCCTAGTGTCTCAGGCCCGTCTCTGGGGTCCGCGCTGGTAGCCGCGGCTCGCGCCCGTCTCTGGAGCTCCTTTAAGCAGCGCTGTTAATCCCCTCTCCCCGCGCACCAGGAAACAAAGAGGAGGGAAGAAAAAGTCTCTTGCCTCCTCGGCAGGTCCAGACTTTTTCCCGGACTCCCTGCCGGCTAGCCGTGGTGCACTAGCCCCCTGCAGGCTGTGTTCACGCCACCAACCCCAGTCTTCTCCCTGCGCTCCGACCGAAGCCCAAGCCTCCAAATGCATTAGGTTTTTAAGCAAACTAATCCTTATCCAGCCTTACTGTGACCACCCCAGCTCTATAAAGGAGAATCAAAGTGTTGGATATTGTGAGTTTGGGTTTAACTGTCCTGAGTTTGAATCCATATTGTGTATTGATCAGCTGTGGGACGTCAGGCAAGATCTAGCCATGTGACTCTGGGAGCGGTTATTTGGTTGTTTCTTTCTTTCTTTTTTTTTTTTATCATCTTTATTGGAGTAAAATTGTTTTACAATGATGTGTTAGTTTCTCTTTTATAACAAAGTGCATCAGCTATACATATACATATAACCCCATATCTCCTCCCTTTTTCGTCTCCTTCCCACCCTCCCTATCCCACCCCTCTAGGTGGTCACAAAACACCAAGCTGTCCTCCCTGTGCTATGTGGCTGATTCCCACTATCTATTTTACATTTGGTAGCGTCTATATGTCCATGCCACTCTCTCACTTCGTCCCAGCTTACACTACCCCCTCCCTGTGTCCTCAAGTCTCATTCTCTATGTCTGCATATTTATCCCTGTCCTGCCTCTAGGTTCTTCAGAACCTTTTTTTTTTTTTTTTTTTTTAGATTCCGTATATATGTGTTAGCATCTGGTATTTGTTTTTATCTTTCTGACTTACTTCACTCTGTATGACAGACTCTAGGTCCATCCATCACTACAAATAACTCAATTTCATTTCTTTTTATGGCTGAGTAATATTCCATTGTATATATGTGCCACATCTTCTTTATCCATTCATTTGTCGATGGACACCTAGGTTGCTTCCACGTCCTGGCTATTGTAAATAGTGCTGCAATGAACATTGAAGTACATGACTCTTTTTGAATTATGGTTTTCTCAGGGTATATGCCCAGTAGTGGGATTGCTGGGTCATATGGTCATTCTATTTTTAGCTTTTTAAGGAACCTCCATACTGTTCTCCATAGAGGCTGTATCAATTTACATTCCCACCAACAGTGCAAGAGAGTTCCCTTTTCTCCACACCCTTTCTAGCATTTATTGTTCGTAGATTTTTTAATGATGGCCATTCTGACTGGTGTGAGGTGATACCTCATTGTAGTTTTGATTTGCATTTCTCTAATGATTAGTGATGTCAAGCACCCTTTCATGTGTTTGTTGGCAATCTGTATATCTTCTTTGGAGAAATGTCTATTTAGGTCTTCTACCCATTTTTGGATTGGGTTGTTTGTTTTTTAGATATTGAGCTGCATGAGCTGCTTGTAAATTTTGGAGATTAATCCTTTGTCAGTCACTTCATTTGCAAATATTTTCTCCCATTCTGAGGGTTGTCTTTTCGTCCTGTTTATGGTTTCCTTTGTTGTACAAAAGCTTTTACTTTAAGCCTCTTTGGTAAAATGGTTATAATAATACCTGTCTCATGGCATGGTCGTGAGGGTTAAGTGATTGACAGAAAGAACAGGAAGCTCTTGGGAGGTGTTTGTTGTAGATGCTCAGAAAATGGAAGCTATGTTATTTAGATTGAATGAGTTTAAAATTTTACATTTAAAAGCAAAAACATATTTCAGTTACATAGTAAAATAGAACAACGGATTTTCCAGCACCACAATGGTTTCCTCAGTTAAATTATGAAGAACTGTAAAGTATAGTGGTTGCTTGACGTAGGTATGAATTTTATCCTCAACAATGCCTCCTTCCCACAGGGCTTCCAGTCCTCAAAAAATACATTTGAGGTTTCATTTGCTGCAGGGATATTACACTCTTATGGACATATTATTAGTAAAAGGAGTCAGAGTTTTTGATTGCCCAGATACTTCTCCTTCCTCTTCTGAGAATCCCTTAATAATACTGTGCTGCAGCATTTTGGACAAATATCTATCTTTTCTGAGTACTTAATGTCCTTGCCACTGGTCTCTAATAGTATGACAACTTTTTTTTCAGGTGGCTCGATGGTAAAATGTTTCTGTGGATGGGAGCTGAATTATTTGTGGTCATCTTGTTCACTAGAGGCATTTTACATCACTGAACTTAACTCACTGGGTTTTGAGAAATTGTATATGTAATCTGTTTTACACTCATGAACTTGTCTTCCGCAGTTTATTTTATACTATCCAAAGAAATCTGAGGTTTATGGACAGGTGTTTTATAAACATATATGTCCTTGGTATTTTATCATTTATATTCTTCATGGCCCTATAGTACTTCTAGGCAATTTAAATAGTTTTCCTTGCTCTCATACGCTTGCCCCAATGTTCATTGTAGCACTATTTGCAATAACCAGGAAGCAACCTAAAGGTCCATCAACAGAGGAATGGATAAAGAAGATGTGGTACATATATACAATGAACTATTACTTAGCCATAAAAAGGAAAGAAATTGTGCCATTTACAGAGATGTAGATGGATCCAGAGACTGTCATATAGAGTGAAGTAAATCAGAAAGAGAAAAACAAATATTGTATAATATCACTTATATGTGGAATCTAAAAAAATGTTACACATGAACTTATTTACGAAGCAGAAATAGAGACACAGATGTAGAGAACAAACGTATGGATACCAAGGGGAGTAGATAGGGTGGGATGAATTGGGAGATTGGGATTGACATATATACACTACAATGTATAAAATAGATAACTAAAAAGAACCTACTGTATAGCACAGGGAATTCTACTCAATGATCTGTGATGACCTAAATGGGAAGGAAATCCAAAAAAGAGGGGATATATGTACCCATATAGCTGATTCCCTTTGCTGTACAGAAAAAACTAATGCAACATTATAAAGTAACTATACTCCAATAAAAATTAATTTAAAAAATAAAGTATATGTTCAGATACTTAAAAAATAAAATAAAATAAAATACCATGTTTTCCTTGAAAAACCAGAATCTCAACTCCATCGTATTCCTAAATAATATTTTTTGACTGAGTGCAAAGCACATATTGTAGTTCTGTTGGAGAAATGCTCAGCAAAGTCATTTTAAATAAGGTTATGAAGTTTTTTTTCCCTATGATACCTTCATCTGGCAGTTAAATATTTCCTGGGTCTTGACAGTAAATTCTAAAGAATAAATTTCAGAGTGACATGTTTCTCTCAGCAGATGACTTGGCTTCCTATATTTCACAGTGAAAGTAAGATCTTTGTAGCAAATGAGGGTTTTGGGTTTTTTTATCATGGTATGTTTAGGCTATATGGGTAATAAAGTGGGAATTCTCCTGTAGTTTTACAGGAGAGTGATTAATTCTAAGGCAGATTATATGATTAATCTGAGGATTATATGTAAGAAGTGCTACGCTTTCCTGGAGGTCATAGGAAAACACCGGGCTTGGAACACAGATATATGGTTCCTGCCAGAAAAGGTTTCTAATATAAGTAGCATGGCATCAGTCATTAATTTTTTCATCCATGCAACAAATATATGTTGAAGACTTATCATCTTCTAGGTACTGGGACACAGCTGCAGACAAAACAGGAAAGATCACTTCTCTCATGGAGCATACATCCTGATGTGGAAGAGGGTGATAGAACAGACTTAGAAAAATAATGCAGATACTATAGCAATTTAGAGAAAACAACAAAATCATTACCTCTGGGCATGGAGATTTGGGAAACCCTCACTGAAGAGTCACATATGACTGAGTCCTAACTCATGGGCAGAAGTCAAGGGGATTTCAGGAAGAGCCTTTGAACTGAGGGTGCAGTACTGAAGAAGACCTGGGTAAGAAAAAAGCTTGGGATGAACCACCAACAGTAAGATCAAGGTAGCTCTATTGTGTTGAAAGAGGGACTGACTGTTGGGATATTAAGTTGGAGAAGTAGTGTCCATTCCAGATGGTGAGAAGCTTGGGGAGGCCATCAGAGGACATGAAGTGAGAAGAGTCACATTACATTTTAGTAAGATAATACTGGCTGCAATGTTCAGAGGAGATTGTAAGTGAGGAAACAGAGATACTAGAGTAAGGTTTCTTTCAAGAGGCCATGCCAAGGTTCAGATGGCTCTGTGTCTATTGAGAGAGAAGAGTGGGGAGGGGGACGGAAACAGTAGGGTTTCCCAGCAAATTTTGACAATAATTTGACCTAGAGCCAAGGGTAAAACCATCTCTTTGTTCCATATTCCCTGAACCCTGTACCCTGATAAACCTTTGCATATTCTTAGTAATTTAACTTTGACTTACTGAGGTTGTTTGGCAAAAGGTAAAGACACATCAATGTTAGTTTGAGTACCCACAGATTACTAAGAAGGAGACTTCAAGAAAAGAGCAGATAATCCAATATTCTCAGTAAAGGCTTAAAGGCTAGTTACATTTAAATATTAGCATTTGATGCATGTCTTAGTCTGTCAAAGTAATAGACACTATTTATGTATAACATCTGCCAATGGAAAGTGAAATAAAATCCCAATTTTAAAGAGCAGACTTACAAATGCATTTGGGAATACAATTATTTTTTATGCTAGGAAAGGCCAGCCTTGCAACACACTATAACATAGAGTTTTCTATTCTTACTTTTTCAGTTATCACTTAAAAAATGTTAAACTCTCAAGTGAAAGAAGCTAGTCTGAAAAGGCTACATACTATATTGTTCCAAATATATACATTCTGGAAAAGACAGTGAAAAAAATCTGTAGTTACCAGGGATTCATAAGAAGGGGAGTAGGATTGAATAGGTAAAATACAAGGGACTTTTTAAGGTGGTGAAACTATTCTGTATGATACTGTAATGGTGGTTACCTGGTAGCATGCAGTTGTCAAAACCCATAGAACTTTATAGAACAAAGACTGAAACTTAATCTATGGACATTTAAATTTCATTTAGGAATTTGGGGATCTCAGGGTGGAATACAGACTATGACAAAAAATATAAATGTATTACAAACATATAAAACAACCTTATTGAAGGCAGAAGGAATAAAAGATGTTGAATTAAGTAGCTTTGGAGAGGAGTCTGTGAGACTAAAGCCAAGGTAATTATATATAAGCATTGTTCTCTATTGATAAAATTATTTCCTACATGGGTAGGGGTTACAAATTTTGCTGCTGCTATACAGTTATACTGGAATTGAATAATTATTAAGTTCATGAGCAAAGGTGAGAGCCAGGTTTTTCACTGTTGGAAAGGAGTTCACAGATAAGCATGGGGGGGAAGCTAGGATAATCCATGTGGTAAAAGAGTTGGAAACCAACAGAACTCAGGTTTAGTTAATATAGATACAGAGGTTTAGATATAGAAATACTCATAGATATGTGTAAATACACAAGTTAATATACACACATATATTTCCTTGCTCTGTCAATTGGTGTAGGTTAAAAGGAACAATATCCCAGTGAATTGACACATCTAGTGCCCAGATCTTGTTTTCTAATACTATTGTCCAGTAGTAGGAACCAGATATCATTGGAGAAATGGCTCGTTCTAGGACTGGAGCAAAAAATATACACAATGAATAGAGAATCTTGCAGTGTCAGAAAGTAAGGAAGTGCTCAAAAAAGAGAAACCTACATTGATGGAGGTATGCTGACATGACACAGGAGTCAATTCAAAGAACTCCCATTGGCTAAAACTGAAACAATTTGAGAAAACAAAATAAATATAGAAATTTTGGGTCTTAAAAATTTTCCCATGTATTTGTGGTTTTTACAGCTTTTTTTTTCTATAATTGATTTCCAATCTCACAGTGTTGTGGTCAAAAACATGCTTGACATGATTTCAATTTTCTTAAACTTTCCAGTGCTTGATTTGTGACCCAAGATGTGATCTATTCTGGAGAATATTCCATGTGCACTTGAGAAGAAAGTGTATTCTGTCACTTTTGGGTGGAATGTTCTATAAATATCAATTACAACTATCTGGTTTATTGTGTCATTTAAAGCTTGTGTTCCTTATGTATTTTCTGTTTGGATGATCAATTGGTATCAATTGGTGTAAGTAGTATAACTATTATTATTGTGTTACTGTCAATTTACCCTTTCATGGTTGTTAGCATTTGCCTTATGTATTGAGGTGCTCCTATTCTGGGTGCATAAACATTTATAATTGTTATACTTTCTTCTTCGATTGATTCCTTGATCATTATGTAGTGTCATTCCTTGTCTCTTGTAACAGTCTTTATTTTAAAGTCTATTTCATCTGATATCAGTATTACTACTCCAGATTTCTTTGATTTCCATTTACATGGAATATCTTTTTCCATCTCTTCAGTCTGTATGTGTCCCTGGGTCTGAAGTGGGTCTCTTATAGACAGCATATATATGCTTAAAACTATGAGTTTTTGTATCCATTCAGCCAGTCTCTGTCTTTTGGTTGGGGAGATCACTGAAGAAATCAAAGAAGAAATTTAAAAATACATAGAAACAAATGACAATGAGAATTCAATGACCCAAACCTATGAGATGCAGCAAAAGCAGTTCTAAGAGGGAAGTTTATATCAATTTAATCTCACCTCAAGAAACAGGAAAAATTTCAAATAAAAAATTTAACCCTACATTTAAAGCAACTAGAGAAAGAAGAACAAAGAAAACCCAAAGTCAGTAGAAGGAAGGAAAACATAAAGATCAGAGCAGAAATAAATGAAATAGAAACATAAAAAACAGTAGTAAAGATCAATAAATCTAAAAGCTGGTTCTTTGAGAAGATACACAAAATTGATAAACCCTTAGCCAGACTCATAAGAAAAAAAGGGAGAGGATGCAAATCAGTAAAATTAGAAGTGAAAATGGAGAAATCACAACTGAAACAGCAGAAATACAAAGGATTATGAGACTACTACAAACAACTATATGCCAATAAAATGGACAACCAGGAAGAAGTGGACAAATTCTTGGAAAAGTACAATTTTCTAAGACTGAACTAGGAAGAATTAGAAAACATAAACAAACGTATCACGAGTAATAAAATTGAAATTGTATTAAAATTCTTCCAAGAAACAAAGCTTCAGGACCAGATGGCTTCACAGGTGAATTCTATCAAACATTTAGAAAAAAAACTAGCACACATCCTTCTCAAACTCTTCCAAAAAATTGCAGAGGAACACTCCCAAATTCATTCTAAAAAGCCACCATCACCCTGATACCAAAAGCAGAAAAAGATATCACAAAGAAAGAAAATTATAGATCAATATCACTGATGCACATAGATGTAAAAATACTGAACAAAATACTAGCAAACAGAATCCCACAATATATTAAAATGATCATGCATCATGATCAAATGGGATTTATCCCAGGGATGCAAAGATTCTTCAATATACACAAATCAATCAGTGTGATACACCATATCAACAAATTAAGGAATAAAAACCACATGATTATCTCAATAGATGCAGAAAAAGCTTTTGACAAAATTCAATACCCATTTATGATAAAAACTCTCCAAAAAAAATGGGCATAGAGAGAACCTAACTCAACATAATAAATGTCACATATGAAAAACCCACAGTAAACATCATACTCAATGGTGAAAAACTGAAAGCATTTCCACTAAGTTCAGGAAGAAGACAAGGATTTCCATTCTTGCCACTCTTATTCAACATAATTTTGGAAGTCCTAGCCACAGCAATCAGAAAGGAAAAAGAAATAAAAGAATACAAATTGAAAAAGAAGAAGTAAAAGTGTCGCTGTTTGCAGTTGACATGATACTATACATAGAAAATACTAAAGATGTCACCAGAAAACTACTAGAACTAATCAATGAATTTGGTAAGTTTGTAAGATACAAAATTAATGCACAAAGATCTCTGTCATTTCTATATGCTAACAACGAAAACTCAGAAAGAGAAATTAAGGAAACAATCCCATTTACCATAGCAACAGAAAGAATAAAATACCTAGGAATAAACCTACATAAGGAGGTAAAAGACCTGTACTCAGAAAACTGTAAGACACTGATGAAAGAAATCAAAGGTGAAACAAACATACGGAGAGATATACCATGTTTGTGGATTGTGGATTGAAAGAATCAATATTGTGAAAATGACCATAGTACCCAAAGCAATCTACAGATTCAATGTAATCCCTATGAAGTTACCAATAACATTTTTTACAGAATTAGAACAAAAAATATTAAATTTTGTATGGAGACACCAAAGGCCCCAAATAGCCAAAGTAACACTGAGGGAAAAAAAAAAGCTGGAGGAATCAGACTCTCTGACTTCAGACTATACTACAAATCTACATTAATCAAGACAATATGGTACTGGCACAAAAACAGAAGTATAGATCAATGGAACAGGATAGAAAGCCCAGAGATAAACCCACACACCTACTGTAAACTAATCTATGACAGAGAAGCAAGAATATACAGAGGAGAGAAGACAATCTCTTCAATAAGTGGTGCTGGGAAAACTGGACAGCTACATGTAAAAGAATGAAATTAGAACACTACTTAACAACATACACAAAAATAAACTCAAAATGGATTAAAGACCTAAATGTAAGACCACATGCTAAAAAACTCTTAGAGGAAAACATAGGAAAAACACTCTTTGACTTAAACCACAGCAAGATCTTTTTTGATCCACCTCCTAGAGTAATGTAAATAAAAACAAAAATTAACAAATGGGACCTAATGAAACTTAAAAGTTTTTGCACAGCAAAGTAAATCATAAACAAGATGAAAAGACAACTCTCAGAATGGGAGAAAATATTTGTAAATGAAACAATGGACAAAGGACTAATCTCCAAAATATATAACAGCACATGGAGCTCAATATCAAAAACAAAACAATTCAATTAAAAAAAAATGGCTGGAAGACCTAAATAGACATTTCACCAATGAAGACATACAGATGACAAAGAGGCACATGAAAAGATGTTCAACATCACTAATTATTAGAGAAATACAAATCAAAACTTCAATGTGGTATCACCTCACACTAGTCAGAATGGCCATTATCAAAAAATCTAGAAACAATAAATGCTGGAAAGGGTGTGGTGAAAAAGGAACCCTCCTGCACTGTTGGTAGGAATGTAAATTGATACGACCACTATGGAGAACAGTATGGAGGTTTCTTAAAAAGCTAAAAGTAGAACTACCATATGACCCAGCAATCCCACTACTGGGCATATACTCTGAGAAGACCATAATCCAAAAAGAGTCATGTACCACAGTGTTCATTGCAGCACTATTTACAACAGCCAGGACATGGAAGCATCTTAAGTGTTGGTCGACAGATGAATGGATAAAGAAAATGTGGCACATATATACAATGGACTATTACTTAGACATTAAAAGAAATGAAATTGATCTATTTGTAATGAGGTCGATGGACCTAGAATCTGTCAAACAGACTGAAATAAGTCAGAAGGAGAAAAACAAATATTGTATGCTAACACATATATATGGAATCTACAAAAAGAAAAAAAATGGTACTGATGAATCTAGTTGTAGGGCAGCAATAAAGATGTAGACATAGAGAATGGCCTTGAGGACACAGGGGGGAGGGTGAAGTTGGGGCAAAGTAAGAGTAGAATCAACATATATACACTACCAAATGTAAAGTAGTTAGCTAGCAGGAAGCAGCAGCATAGTACAGGGAGATCAGCTTGGTGCTTTGCCATGACCTAGAGACATGGGATAGGGATGATGAGAGGGAGGCTCAAGAGGGAGGGGGTACGGGGATATATGTATGCATATGACTGATTCACTTTGTTGTACAACAGAAAATAGCACAGTATTGTGAAGCAATTATAGTCCAATAAAGATCTATTTTAAAAAATAAATAAAACAATAACAAAAAATTTTTCCCAGCTTTATTGATATTTAACTGACATAAAATATTTTGTGGTTTTAAGATGTACAATATGATAATTTGATACATGTATATATTGCAAAATGATTACCCCAATGTGCTGGTTAATATCTCTATCTCCTTAAAAATTATAAACAAAAGTTTAAAATAAATATCTGAGTTAATACTGATATAAATAAATGATTAAATACATTTAAAATTTGGGGGAGAAGAGACAAATCTCACATGAACAAGTATTCCAAGTAATTTATGTACGTTCTCTACACCAAGGAAGGGAGGAGCTGGAACTTTCACAACCACTCCATGATAATGAAACCTCCTTTTACTCCAAGGAGGTTAGAAGTTCCACCTCAACCAGCCGTAAGAGGCACTCATAAACTCATCTGTGAGCTGGTATCCGTAAAGTTCTATTTTAGAGGCTGCACTTCCATGCCAATCTGGCAATAATGAGACACCACTTCCCCTCCCTACCAGAGTGCTCTCAGTGGAGACAATACTGACCAGGATATCCAACCTCCCCCCAACAAGAGATAACAAGGCAACCCTTCTATACCTTATGGTATCACTAGAGGCCAAGGGGAAAGTTTAGATTTCCAAACCTGCCTGCACAGTAACCAGACACCCTGCCTACTCTCCTCCAGATTCGTCATCATGAAGAATTAATGGAGAGTCCAAATTTCCACCTCCACCTGCCAGCAATGTTGTGGCACACTCAGCTTCCCCCAGTGCTAAAACAGAAGATTTAAATAAGATCCTGAGTCTCATAACATGAAAAATACCAAAGACAGAATAAAAATATCACTCGTCATACCAAGAACCAGCAGAACTTAACTTCAGTAAAAAGAGGAAAAAAAAAAAAAAAAAAAAAAAAAAAAAAAAAAAAAAAAAAAAAAAAAAAAAAAAAAAAAAAAAAAAAA
>RJWK010015114.1:0-24510 GCA_004363435.1 Platanista minor | reverse complement strand
AAGAACAAAACAGAAATCTTAGAACTAAAAAATACAAAAATCTAAATAAAACATTTTGATGGGCTCAGTAGATGGATTAACTAAATGAGCTCAGTAGCAAAATAGCCATGACAGAAGAAAGAATAAGTAAAATTAAAGATAGAATAGATGAAATAATGTAATACAAAAAGCAGAGAGAAATAGATTGAGTTTAATAACAATGAAAATGGAAAATACATCATCAGAACTAGAGAGAAGTAACTAAAACAACGATGAAAGGAAAATATATGTAAATTTTTACATTAAAAATAATTGGTCTGAAATCAATAATCTAAGATTCAAAGTTAAGAAACTAGAAAAAGAAGAGAAAAATAAATCCAGAGCAAGCAAATGAAAGGAAATAATAAACATAAGATCAGAAATCAGTGAAATTGAAAGCAGATAGAGAAAAAGAAACAAATAGCTGTTTGTAAGGGTCAATTAAATTGAAAAATCTCTATCAAGATTTATGAAGAAAAAAAGGAAGAAGACATAGATTACCAAAATCTGGAATGAAAAGAGACTATCATTATAGACCTTAAAGACATTCAAAAGTATAGGGAATACATACTAGGGTCAACTCTACACATAAAATCTTATAACTTAAATGGTCCTTGAAAGCACAAAGTACCAAAATTCACCCAATCTGAAATAATTATAAAAACTGTTAATGAAATTAAACTCATAGTTTTAAAACCTCCCCAAAATAAATCTCTGGGATAAAGAATTATACCTAACACTTAAGAAAACTAAGGACAATTTTATATATTCTCTTCCAAAAAAATGCATAACAAGGAGGTACTTCCCACTTCATTCTATTACTCTATAACAAAACCAGACAAAGACACTGTGAAACAAAACAAAACAAAACAAAATAAAACAAAACAAATAACAAAACCCAATAGACCAATAATCCTCATGAATATAGACACAAAAATTCTTTAGAAAAAAAAAGCAAATCAAATTAAGCAATATATGAAACAAATTATACACTATGCCAAGGTGATTTATTCCAAAGGTACAGCATTTCCATACTCAAATACCAGTAACTGTAATTCATCATATATTTTTTTAATTGCATAACCATGTCAATTGATTCAGAAAAAGCATTTAGCAAAATTCAACAACCATTCCCGATAAACAAGGTCAACAAAAATAAATAAAGAGAAATTTCCTCAACCTGGTAAAGAATAACTAAATAAGACCTACAGGTAACATAATATTTTATGACAAAAACTGATTTATCCCTAAAATCAGGAAAAAGGCAAGGATGCCAATTATCAACACTGTTATTCAACACAGGACTGGAAGTTCTAGCTAGTTCAATAAAGCAAGAAAATAAATTAAATGTATGCCTATAAGAAGAGGAAAGAAAACTGTGATTATTTGCAGAAGACATTATGGTCTGAACAGCAAATCTCAAGGAATATACAACATCCTCTGAGAACTAACATGAGTTCATCAATGTCACAGAATATAAGGACAACATACAAAAATCAATCACATTTCTATATACTAACAATGAACATATGGGAACCAAATTAAAATCATAATATTTTTCAGTGCTCAGAAAAGTGAAATATTTTTGTACAACAATATATGCTGAAAACAACAAAATGCTGAAGAAAGCAATCAAAGATAATCTAAATAAATGGAAAGACATTCCCTGTTCATGGGTTGGAAAACTAAACATAGTAAAAATATCAATAGTCCTCAAATTGATAATGTAATTTCTTTCAAAATTACAGAAAAAATTTTGTAGATATAAATAAGCATATTCTCTAATTTACACAAAAGGCAAAATAACTGGAATAGCTGAAATGATTTTGAAAATGTATAAAATGGGAGGAATCACTTTCTCCAATCATAAAACTTACTATGCAGCTACAATAGTTAAATTTGTGTGGAATTGATGGAGGTATAGGCACATAAGTGAAAGAGACAACTGGGGTAATGCAAAATAAACCCACAAAGGAATGGCAACTGATTCTTGACAAAGGTGAAAAAGTTATTATTCTTTGGCAGAAAGATAGTCTTTTCAGCAAATGCTACTCAAGTAATTGAACATCTATAGTTTTTTTAAAAAGTTAATTTCAATCTAAAGCTCACACTGTGTCTAACTCAATTTTTTTTTAAATATAAAATGAAAAATATAAAACTTTTAGAAGAACATACAGAAAAAAATCTTTAGAACCTATGGATAGGTGAAGAGTTCTTAGATATGACAGAAAAAGCACAATTTATAAAAGAAAGAAAATTGATATATTGAAATTCATTAAATTAAAACATTTGGATGTGCAAAACATCCTGTTAACAAGATGAAAAGAAAATGTACAGATTAAGAGAATAACACATCTTAAAAAGTTCTCATATGTAGAATATACCAGAAAAAAACCCCTCAAAACAAACAAACAAAACAAACAAACAAACAACAAAAATATATATATAATTTACAAAAGACATGAACAGACTTTTTGCCAAAGAGAATATAAGGATTCCAAATAAGCATGTGTAAAGATAGCTGATGACATTAATTCCTACAAAATGCAAAATAAAACCCCAATCAATACATGTCTATGAGAATGGTTAAAATAAAAAATTGTGACACTGCTAGATGTTGGCAAAGATGCAGAGAAACTAGATCATTCATAGTATACCATTCTGGAAAACAGCTTGACAGTTTCTTAAAAAACTAAACATAGACTTACCATGTGATACAGAAATCACACTTCTGTGCATTTGTCTCAGAGATATGAAAACTTGTGTCCACACAGGAAACTTTACACAAATGTTCATAGCAGCTTCATACACAATAGCCAAAAACTGAAAAAAAAAAAAAAAAAAAAAAGAAAAGAAAAAAAAGTCCTTTAAAGTGTGAATGGGGCTTCCCTGGTGGTGCAGTGGTTGAGAGTCTCCCTGCTGATGCAGGGGACACGGGTTCGTGCCCCGGTCTGGGAAGATCCCACATGCCACGGAGCAGCTAGGCTCTTGAGCCATGGCCGCTGAGCCTGTGAGTCTGGAGCCTGTGCTCTGAAACGGGAGAGGCCACAACAGTGAGAGGCCCACGTACCGCAAAAATAAGTAAATAAATAAAGTGTGAATGATTAAACAAATTCTGGTACATGATATCATGGGATAACACTCAGCAGTAAAAAGGAACAAAGTATTAATACATTCAACAAATTGTGTGGGTCTCAAGGGGATTATGCTAAAAAAAAAGCCAATCTGAAAAGATTACATGTGTATAACTCCATTTTTATAATATTCTCTAAATTAAAAAATTTTAGAGGTGGAGAACAGGTTAGTGGTGTTAGGGGTTAAGGATAGCACATGGAAACTCTTTTTGTGATTATGATGGTAGTTAAACAAATCTACACACATAGACACACAAACACACACACACACACACTGGTGAGATCTGCATGAGGTCTGTGGACTGTATCAATATCATTTTCTAGTCTGCTATAGTACTAGAGTTATGTAAGGTGTCACCATTGGAGAAATCTGGGGAAATGGTACGGAGATACTCTACTATTTTTGCAACATCCTGTTATTATGTCAACATTGAAATTGTTTAAAATGTCACAGAGGACACTGAGCTTCCTCTTTGTAGAAAATACAAAACTGTATTTCCATCAATCTGTCTTTATTAAGAGTTAACCATTAAAAATACTTATGTAAGGTAACTGAATCATGTGTTTGCTGCTAGCAGATTGGATAATTTATTCTTGGACTTGAGGGCATTTCCAGAATGAGGGGGAGAAGAAGAAATCTTGATTGAGCTAGTGGTCTCAATCCATGGTAATGAGACTAGTAGTTGTATCCAAGGCCCAGGGCATCCCTGCGGAAAAGCACTAAAGATGAATAATGAGAAGAATCTGGAGATGGAGGTGTTGATAAGAAAGGTGACTATGTCTCATAAGGTGACATCTTTAGAGATGGACTAAGCCCATGGGCACTGGTGACTGTGGAAAAGCCTCATAGAGTGTGGTGGCACCAACTGTGGTAAGTAAAGAGAGGCCACTTAAGAAGGTAGTCATTATAGCCAGAAGGAGAAAATATAGGCCACATTCTTATGAAAACATTCCTTTCATGTAATAAAAGAAAAATTTAAAAATTCTAACAAGAACTTGATTGTTTTATAGAAAGCCAAAAAGTAACCAAAATAATATGTAAAAAAGAAAAAAAAAGAAAAACATTTACATTTAAATCATTGTTCATAGAAAATAAAGCAATTTTTAAAAATATATGTGAAAATACAACCCAGAGAATGGGAGAACTATTTGTAAATCATATTTCTGAAGAGAGCCCAGAATGTATAAAGAACTATTACAAGTCAAAAATAAAGAGAAAAATCACCCACCTAAAACATGGATAAAGGATTTGAATAGAATTTTCTCTAAAGAAGATATACAAATGACCAATAATCACATGAAAAGATGCTCAAAATCATTAGCCATTAGGAAAATGCAAATCAAAACCACAAGATATCACTTCATATCCACTAGGATAATTATAATAATTAAAAAAATAAAATAGCAAGTGTTGGTGAAGATATTGATAAAAATGAGATACTTGAATGTTGGTGGTTGGATTGTAAAATGGTGTAGTCGCTGTGGAAAACAGTTTGGCAGTTCCTCAAAAAGTTAAACATAGAATTGAAGTATGATCCAGAAATTCTACTCCTAGTTATATGCCTGAGAAAAATGGAAATATTTATTTACCAAAAAATTTGTAGATGAATGTTCATAGCAACATTATTAAAATAGCCACAAAGTAGAAACCATCCAAATGTCCATTAACTGATGAATGGATAAACAACAAAAAAAGTCATAATGTCCATATGAAGAAATATTATTTTTCCACTGAAATGAGTAAGATATTGTTACAAGCTGAACCTTGGGTAAAACATAAGTGAACCTTCAAAAAACTATGCTATGTAAAAGAATCAAGACAAAAAAAAAACCCCACATATTGTATGTTTCCATTTATATGAAATGTCCAGAATAGTCAAATCCATAGAAATAGAAAGCAGATTAGTCATCAGAGGATGGAGAGTTTGGGTATATTTTGGAGGCTATGAAATGTCCTGGAATTAGTGGTGATGGATGCATACCATATATACTAAAACCACTGAAGTATACACAATAAATTGTTAAAAAGTATATCAGGTGAATTATATCTTAATAAAAGAAATAGAGGCTTTCTATAGAATAGAGGATGGGTAGCAGACCATGAAATCAAATAAATTAATTTGGCTTGTAACTGATGTCATCATAAAAGTTCAATAATAGAAGCCTAAGTTAGCTTATATTTTGGATAAATTAGTACTTTCCCATTCTTGCAAGATTTAGCCATTGTCATGGAGGACACATAATTACATCTGCAATTTGACGTCTTGCCTTATGGCTCGTTAAAACATGATTTCCCCAGGCCCTTTGTGAGCACCATCTTCTACTGTCAGTTCCATCAGAGAGACCATGAAATAAAAACACCCATCTTATGTTAAATGTGCTGAGTCACAGTGATTTTCTTACTTTTCTCTCTACATGTGTAGACCTATGGACCAAGATGTTGGCGTGTCAGCTCTGTTAGAGGAGTCCATCCCAAGTTACTAATAAAAGATCTATAGAAGTACATATTTTAAAACCTTCACTATTGTGCTCAAAGGAAGAAAACTAATAATCATACGCCACAATCTAGAGATAATTTCCACAGACTTTAGCCAAACAACAAGAAAAAAATGGATTGAAGGATGACACCATGGATTCTGCATGTTCCCCCAGGAACCCAAGCATCTCTTTAGCTGGCATTGAAAAAACACAGGTATGCTAGTCTCACCCTACAAAGATGTCATATTCTGTAATTTCAAGTTTTTGAAGAAATATTTTGATGAGAATATATATACACAACAAATGCTAAAGGAACTTCTCTAAGTGGGAAACACAAGAGAAGAAAAGGACTTACAAAAACAAACCCTCCAAAATTAAGAAAATGGTAATAGGAACATACATATTGATTATTACCTTAAATGTAAATGGATTAAATGTTCCAACCAAAACACACAAGCTCACTGAATGGATACAAAAATAAGACCCATATATATGCTGTGTACAAGAGACCCACTTCAGACCTAGGGACACATACAGACTGAAAGTGAGGGGATGGAAAATGGTATTCCATGAAAGTGGAAATCAAAAGAAAGCTGGAGTAGCAATACTCATATCAGACAAAATAAACTTTAAAATAAAGAGTGTTACATGAGACAAGGAAAGACAATACATAGTGATCAAGGGATCAATCCAAGAAGACATAACAATAATAAACATATATGCACCCAACATAAGAGCACCTCAATACATAAGGCAGATACTAACAGCTATAAAGGAGGAAATCGACAGTAACACAAAAATAGTGGGGGACTTTAACCCCTCACTTACACCAATGGACAGATATTCCAGACAGAAAATTAATAAGGAAACACAAGCTTTAAATTGAACAATAGACCAGAGAGATTTAATTGATACTTATAGGACATTCCATCCGAAAACAGCAGATTACACTTTCTTCTAAAGTGCACATAGAACATTCTCCAGAATAGATCACATATTGGGTCACAAATCAAGCCTTAGTAAATTTAAGAAAATTGGAATCATATCAAGCATCTTTTCTGACCATGATGCTATGAGATTAGAAATAAATTACAGGGAAGAAAACGTAAAAAACACAAACACGTGGAGGCTAAACAGTATGGTACTAAATACCCATGAGATCAGTAAAGAAATCAAAAAATACTTAGAGACAAATGACAATGAAAACATAACAATCCAAAACCTATGGAATGCAGCAAAAGCAGTTCTAACAGGGAAGTTAATACGAATACAATTCTACCTCCAGAAGTAAGAAAAATCTCAAATAAACAATCTAACCTTACACCAAAAGGAACTAGAGAAAGATAAACAAAACCCAAAGTGAGTAGAAGGAAAGCAATCATAAAGATCAGAGCAGAAATAAATGAAATAGAAACAAAGAAAAAAATGGCAAAGATCAATAAAATTAAAAGCTGGTTCTTTGACAAGATAAATAAAATTGGTAAACCTTTAGCCAGACTCATCAAGAAAAAGAAGGAGAGGACTCAAATCAATAAAATTAGAAATGAAAAAGTAGAAGTTACAACAGACACCACAGAAATGCAAAAGATCATAAGAGACTACTACAAGCAACTCTATGCCAATAAAATGGACAAGCTGGAGGAAATGGACAAATTCTTGGAAAGGTACAATTTTCCAAGACTAAACCAGGAAGAATTAGAAAATGTAAACAGACCTATCACAAGTAATGAAATTGAGACTGTAATTCACTTTGTTAAAAAGCTGAAACTAATGCACCATTGTAAAACAATTATACTCATATAAAGATGTTAAAATATATATATAATTTAAAAAAATATCTTCCAACAAACAAAAGTCCAGGACCAGATGGCTTCCCAGGTGAATTCGATCAAACATTTAGAGAAGAGCTAACACCTATCCTTCTCAAACTCTTCCAAAATATTTCAGAGGAAGGAACACTCCCAAACTCACTCTACAAGGCCACTGTCACACTGATACCAAAACCAAAGATACTAAAAAAATAGAAAATTACAGACTAATATCACTGATGAATATAGATGCAAAATCCTCAACAAAATACTAGCAAACAGAATCCAACAACACATTAAAAGGATCATACACCATGATCAAGTGGGATTTATCCCAGGGATGCAGGGATTCTTCAGTATACGCAAATCAATCAATGTGATACACCATATTAACAGACTGAAGGATAAAAACCATATGATCATCTCAATAGATGCAGAAAAATCTTTTGACAAAATTCAACACCATTTATGACAAAAACTCTCCAAAATGTAAGCAGAGAGGGAACCTACCTCAACATAATAAAGGCCATATATATGATAAACCCACAGCAAACATCATTCTCAATGGTGAAAAACTGAAAGCATTTCCTCTAAGATCAGGAATAAGACAAGGATGCCCACTCACCAATTTAATTCAACATATATTTGAAAATCCTAACCACAGCAATCAGAGAGGAAAAATAAATAAAAAATACTAATTGGAAAAGAAGAAGTAAACTGTCACTGTTTGCAGATGACATGATACTATAAATAGAAAATCCTAAACATGCCACCAGAAAATTACTAGAGCTAATCAAAGAATTTGGTAAAGTTACAAGATACAAAATTAATGCACAGAAATCTCTGGCATTCCTAAACACTAACAATGAAATATCAGAAATAGAAATTAGGAAAAAATCCCATTCACCATTGCAACAAAAAGAAAAAATACCTAGGAATAAACCTACCTAAGGAGGTAAAAGACTTGTACTCAGAAAACTGTAAGACACTGATGAAAGAAATCAAAGATGACACAAACACATGGAGAGATATAACATGTTTGTGGATTGTGGATTGAAAGAATAAATATTGTGGAAATGACCATAATACCCAAAGCAATCTACAGATTCAATGTAATCCCTATAAAGTTACCAATAGCATTTTTTACAGAACTAGAACAAAATATCTTAAAATTTGTATGGAGACACAAAAGACCCCAAATAGCCAAAGTAACAATGAGGGGAAAAAAAAAAAGAGCTGGAGGAATCATACTCCCTGACTTCAGACTATACTAAAAAGCTTCATTAATCAAGACAATATGGTACTGGAACAAAAATAGAAGTACAGATCAATGGAACAGTATAGAAAGCCCAGAGATAAACCCACGCACCTACTGTCAACTAATCTATGACAGAAGGAGTAAGAGTATGCAATGGAGAGAAGACAATCTCTTCAATAAGTGTTGCTGGGAAAACTGGACACCTACATGTAAAAGAATGAAATTAAAATGCTCCCTAACATCATATACAAAAATAAACTCAAAATGGATTACAGACTTAAATGTAAGACTAGACACTGTAAAACTCTTAGAGGAAGACATAGGAAGAACACTCTTTGACATAAATCACAGCAAGATCTTTTTGACCCACCTCCTAGAGTAATGGAAATAAAAACAAAAATAAATAGATGGGACCTAATGAAACTTCAAAATTTTTGCACAGCAAGGGAAACTATAAACAAGACGAAAAGACAACCCTCAGAATGGGAGAAAATACTTGCAAATGAAGCAACTGACAAAGGATTAATCTCTGAAATTTACAAGCATCTCATGCAGCTCAATATCAAATAAACAAACAACCCAATTAAAAAATGGGCAGAAGAGCTAAATATATATTTCTCCAAAGAAGATGGCCAAGAGGCACACGCAAAGCTGTTCAACATCATTAATTATCAGAGAAACACAAATCAAAACTACAATGAGGTATCACCTCACACTGTTAGAATGGGCATCATCAGAAAATCTACAAACAGCAAATGCTACAGCAGGTGTGGAGAAAAGGGGATCAACTTGCACTGTTGGTGGGAATGTAAATTGATACAGCCATTATAGAGATCAGTATGGAGGTTCCTTAAAAAAACTAAAAATACAATTGCAATATGACCCAGCAATAACTCTACTGGGCATATACCCAGAGAAAACAGTGATTCCACAAGACACATGCACCCCAATATTTATTGCAGCACTATTTACAATAGCCAGGTAATGGAAGCCACCTAAATGTCCATTGACAGATGAATGGATAAAGAAGGTGTGGTACATATATACAATGGAATATTACTCAGTCATAAAAAGGATCACATATATATGGAATCTAAGAAAAAAAGAAGTGTCGTGAAGGGCCTGGGGGCAGGACAGGAATAAAGACACACACCTACTAGAGAATGGACTTGAGTATATGGGGAGGGGGAAGGGTAAGCTGTGATAAAGTGAGAGAGTGGCATGGACATATGTACACTACCAAACGTAAAATAGATAGCTAGTGGGAAACAGCCGCATAGCACAAGGAGATCAGCTCAGTGCTTTGTGATCACCTGGTTGGGTGGGATGGGGAGGGTGGGAAGGAGGGAGATGCAAGAGGGAGGAGATATGGGAACATATGTATATGTATAATTGATTCACTTTGTTATAAAGCAGAAACTAACACCATTGTAAAGCAATTATACTCCAATAAAGATGTTAAAAAAAAAAAAAAAGGATCAAAATTGGGTCATTTAGAGAGAGACATGGATGGACCTAGAGACTGTCCTACCAAGTGAAGTAAGTCAAAAAGAGAAATACAAATATCGTATATTAACACATATATGTGGAATCTAGAAATATGGTGCAGATGATCCGGTTTGCAAGGCAGAAATAGAGATACAGATGTAGAGAACAAATGTATGGACACCAAGGGAGGAAAGCAGTGGGGGTGGTGGTGGTGGTGGGATGAATTGGAAGACTGGATTGACATATATACACTAATAAGTATAAAATAGATAACCAATAAGAACCTGCTGTATAAAAAATAAATAAATAAAAGAAAATTCAAAAGAAAAAATAAAATAAAAAGACAATCTACCTACTGGGAGAAAATATTTACAAGTAATATAAATATAAATACAAATATAAATATAAATACAAAAAATAAATATATAATATAATATTTATATAAATACAAAAAATAAAATATAAATACACTGCATTACACTGTGCTAATATATAAAAAGCTCTTACAACACAGTAACAATAAATAAAAGGAACAATTAACAGAAAAGACATTTCTGCAAATAATATATGCAAACTGCCAAAAAGCACATGAAAAGATGTTCACTGGTAATTAGGGAAAAGCAGATTAAACCACTATGAGATATAATCCACTACCTCTAGCATGATTGTAACCAAAAGACAGATGAGACTAAGTATTGACAATAACATAGTAAAAATGGAATTTTACATACATTGCTAGTATGAATGTAAAATGGAAAACAATTTGACAGTGTCTTAAAAGGTTAAGTATGAATTAACCATACAAACCAATAAATCCATTTCTAAGACTCTTCATAAAATATCACATATTGTATGATTCCATTTATATAAAATTTATGAAAGAGGAAAATCTATAGCTACAGAATTTATATTAATGAATGTCTGAGCCTAGAGATGGGAATGTGGAGTGATTGTTAGTGGTTATAAATGTTCTGTGTGGAATAATGTAAATATTCTAAAATTGGACTGTGATTATGGTCACACCACTCAATATTTACTAAGAATTTTTGAATTTTACACTTAAAATTAGTAAGTTTTATGGTACATAAATAATGCCTCGATAAAGTTGCTTTTAAAAAGTCAGCAAGATCATGGAGTAAGGTTATGGAACAATTATTAAATTAATAAATGAAATAGTGACTGTAGAATAACTGGTTCAGTAACAAAGTACTGCACCTTCCTTTATCTATAGAGTCTACTGCTGAGGTGAGTGACAGGGAAAAGTAAAAGATCAAATCTTTAGAGCATTCAAGTGATATTCAAGTGATATTGGGACTGATAAGAGAAGCTGACAAAACCTTAGATACTTTCAGATCTCCACAACCAATGGGCAAAAAGACTCCCAGATTTCCACCTTAAAATCTTAGATGTAGAAAAAAACTATTTTTGAGGGAAAATCAAGACTTTAGTTTGAAAATATTAAACTTGAAATAATCATGGTTATTCATGAAAGGACTGTATTAGTCTATTCAGGTTGTGTGGCTTAAACAACAGAAAATTTTTTCTCACAGTCCTAGAGGCCCAAGATCAAAGTAATCAACATGTTCAGTTTCTGGTGAGGACTCTCTTCTTGATTGGCAGATGGCCACTTTCTCTTTGTGGGCTCACATGACCTTTTCTCTGTGTGTGCATGAAAAGAGAGTGAGCTTTTCTCTTCCTATAAGGACACTAATCCTGTCAGATCAGGACCTCACTTTTATGACTTTGTTTCATCTTAATTACTTCCTTATTGGCCCATGTCCAAATACAGCCACACTGGCATTAGGGCTTCATTATATGAATTAGAGGGGTGATGGTGGCATAAACATTAAGTCTATATCAGTCGTATCAGTATTAGACATACAAAACTGGAGCTCTGAGGACAAAACCGGGCCAAAAATGTGTCAACTCTTTGCACTGTTGGAAGCTATGGGAGTGAGTAAAGACACGTGGAAGAGTTTAGAAAAAGTAGAGAAGGGGATCTAGGGTTGAACATCAAGAAAGTTCAGTATTTATAGACCAGTAGAGGAGGTGATAGGGACAAAGCTGTCCATGATAGAACCAGCAAAGAAAACAGAATACCAGAGGCATCACACACCAGAGCACACCATGGGCCTTTCCTTATCTTGGCCTTGCCTTGGGTCTCATCTTTCTGATCCAGGCTCTTTGAATATGACATTAAAGTCTTTGAAACATACACAGAGGGAAATCTGTGTGTCCTGCTTGAGGTCCAAGGGTGCCTGTAGTCTTGTCTCAGTCTGGATGTCACAGTTCTTGGTGAGTATGGTTCATGATTGGTTGTTTGTGACCTGTTTCTTTGAACATACAGCTGATTTGGGTTTTAATGCCTATTATCCGTTTTTTCTAAATAATTTCCCATCTATTTCAAGAGAGAAAAATGAAGGGAAGTATCTTGACTGTACTATCTTTTTACTTACCTCCTCTGGGCCTTGGTATCTTCAGATGTAATAGGAGATTGATCATTGTACACATGAGCTGGATTGTTGTGGAGAGATTAATTATATAATATATATAGATGTAAATTTGTTGGGAAAATGCATTGTAAATACTCAATAAATATTAATGTCAATTTACTCTATTGTTTTGGAGAAACCCATTCTTCAATAATTTATAACCAAATCTGTTTGGGATGCTATAACATAATATCATAGATTGGGTGGGTTAAAAACAACAGCAACTTATTTCTTACTGTTCTGGAGGCTGAAAAGTCCAAGATAAAGGTGCTGGCAGATTCAGCGTCTGGTGAGAACCCACTTCCTGGTTCGTGGATGGCCATTTTCTCACTGTTTCCTCACATGGTAGAAGAGGTGAGGGAGCCCTCTGGGGTCTCTTTTATAAGAAGGAGCATTAATCCCACTCAGGAGGGGCCCAGCTTCATGACCTAATAACCTCCCAGAGGCCATACCTCCCATTGCACAGGGATAGTAGTTAAAATTTTAATATTGAGGGGATACAAACATTTAGATGATGGCAAACATTTTGTAATTCTACCCTCACTCTAATTAATATTTTGGATGGGCATGGAATTTTAGGTTAGAAATTATTTCCTCTATTAATTTGAAGACATTGTTCTGTTGTCTTCTAGTTTCCAGTAATTTTGTTTAGCTGTTCAATGTCATTATATTGTTTGAGACATTGTATTTTTATAGTATGTAGTTCTTGCTTTGCTTTTTGTTTGCAATATCTTCCTTTTCTAAGAATTTTAACTGTATGTTTTTGAGGCTTCTTTTTTTATTTTAGATAGTCTTGGTTTCCTCCAAGTTGATTTTATCTCTATTCGTTTGTTTTAGCCTCTGTCTTTCAAATGAGAGAGCTCTATGAATGTGCAGTGATTGATGGCTGTCCATCAAACTGTGGATTTCTCTTTAGATCCTAGAGTATAGATTAGTCTGGCTGGGCCCCTACTGTCAATATTTAGAGTCTCTTCTCTTAGGCTGGTCAGTACTATAGAGAAAAATCTTTCAGGTTCCTGCTCACTTGTATAATCCTCATGGTCATAGTGATTTGATTTGGAAGAAAAGTGCTGGATACCTCACCTTTCAGATGTGATCTTTCGCTGAATTAATACAGTTCCTTGCTCTCATGTGCCTACTGGATCTCAGTTCAAAGAACTCTGCTTTACCCCCTGCAGATAATAAACCTCTAGTCTTATGCTGGGATGAGAAGAGCAGTTACTTATCATTCTTAGTGATAAGGTGCCCTGTATGATCCTGCTCTAGGAGAAGGGCTCTCAGGAGTATTTCCAGCACTTCAGGATCAAGAAGAAGATTAATTCTAAAACACATAGAATGCTATCGATATCAACACATAGAATAGAAGTCTAGTTAAAGATGGCAAGTTTAATACATGCATTAACTTCCAGTCTCTCCAGAAACCTCACTAAAATAGCAGTAAAGAGTTGTTGTGTGATTTTTAATTGTAAATGAGGCAAAAAGCCCGACAAAAGACCACACAAACTCATTTTGGTAGCTGTAAAGCAGATGGATAAGGAAAAACTTAACAGAGCACCCCATAGATATTCTATATTTGTAGCCTACCAATGATGTATTTGGGAGGTGGGGAGTTGGTAGGGGCTAAATACAAAGAGGATAGGGTGAAAATCTGTTTAAGGAGCAGTTTGAAAATGAACATAAAATGAAATAAAACAAAACAAAACAAAATAAATAAAATATGCCACTGCCCTAATTGGTGCACTCTGAGGTACAGCATAGAATTGAGTGGAAGGGAAGAAGTTCAAGTAAGAAAAAAAATAAACTGTTTAAAGTAACAAATCCTTCTCAAATAATATGAACTTTATAGATTCCTGCATTTAAAAAAGTATAATTTCAGAGTAGTGTCAAAGACCCACTTTCTAGTTTCTCTTTGTAGTTTTAGAAATACACATAAATTAGCATGACATTCACAGTGGTAGTACATGAAAGCTGAAGATCATTGTGCAATATTAAACGATTCATATATTACCCCAAAATGTGTACATATGCAAAATGTGTATATGTATGGTATGCAAATCTATACATACCATACCTGAAGCATGATATTTATATTGGCAAGTGAATGTTAATTGGATGCTAAAGGTGCGAAGACTTATTTTTATAAGTATTAATAAATTTTAATTAAAATGTTAAAATTTTTTTAAAAGAAAAGAGCAGTTACATTCTCATATCCTCTTTCCCACTCTGAAAGGGAGCTCACTGTAGCTTCCAGTGGGGTGTGGACAGAGAGCTCATGCTTCCTGACACAGATCCATTGAACACCCACAGAGAGGTATTTCTGGCTCAGGTTTTCTTTGGACCTCAGCTATTTTTTTTTTTTTTAATTTCCCTTTTCTGTATTGCTAAGTTTATTAGAGGGACAACTCTTTCATTGTTTGTTTCCTAAAACATAAGAGAGGTTTTAAACATACTAAATACTTAAGAGAACTAGCCACTGCCAATGTGAGAAGAAAATGTAGGTGAAATTCAGTGAGTGAATATATATATTACTTAATCACTCTGAGCCTGTTTTGTCCTTTGTTAACTAGAAATAACAAGTGATGTTTGCTTCATTGCATTAATGTGAGACTCAAACACATTTAAATGAAATAATGTGTGTGAAAGGATTTACTTCTAAAGGTGTCGTGTGGCTGAGACCTTGGCTGAATTGGAATCTGAAAGTATGTCAGTAATATCACACTACATCAAAGATGTCTGCAAATTCTTTGCTGCTTCTTCTCCTTTTGTAAGGCAGGGTTTAATTTCTGTCCCTTAAATCTGGGTAAGCTCTGTAACTGCTTTGACCAATAGAATAAAGCAGAAATGACAGTTTCCAGGCTGAGGCCTTAAGACAGACTGCTTCAACTTTCTGTCTCCTGAAACATGGACTTTTGAACCACGATGACCACTCTGTGAGAAAGCCCAAGCAGCCACTTGAAAAGAATTGAGGTCCCTGGCAGAGATGAGCTCCCAGACAAGGACCAGTACCACCTTTGCCACCCAAGTGAGGAGCTATCTTAAAAGTGGATCCATTGGATCTGTTCCTCCCTGAGTCTGTGAAGAGCAGAGAGGGGCATAGGTGAGAACAAGTACTTCATCTCAAAATCTGAGCTTTTAAAATAATTATTTGTATAATATAAAAAAAAATCACTTAAAAAAAGAAATTAAAACATCAGTAAAAAACTCTTGAAAACAGAAGATTGAAATAATATAATTCAAATTTTCAAAGGAAGTAACTCGGTGTCTGCTAGCATTTCAGTGATGTCCACCAATTGTCTTACTCTAGGTTCTAGGCCAAACGTAGGAGTTGTTGGTCTAAGTTTGATGGAGTGAACTTGGCCAAGCACTTTTGCTTTCTGGGACTTATATTTTTCATCTGTGGATTTCTTTAAGATTATAAGGGAATTTGTTTGAAATTATAAATGAAATTTATGAATTATAAAGAAAACATAAAGCAAGTCAGTTTACACCAGCAGCTGTTCTTTAGTAAAAGCCTCACAGAAACACATTTTAAACAGGTTGTTAAAGCTGTGATCTATCTATTCCTAAATTTATTCATGGGTTTGCATTTTTTCAGGTTTTTCTATACACGTTTATACTTGTAATGCATGTGAATAGTGGATCAGTGACAATTCCAATTACTACTTTCCAGGATAATGAAAACTCATTTGTTGATGAAAGCTGAAAAAAAAAAAAAAAAAAAAAAGATTAAGCCGGGGTTTTCAGGGTTATTCTATTCCCTCCCCATTGAGATTGATTCAAATTTTAATGCATTCCTTTTCCAGCTTTAAACGTGGCAATGGATTAGAAAAAGTGATATCCGATTGTTGTATCTGGGCTCAGGACTTTTACATCGAGTGCTCTGGAGCCATCTGTGGACACCACTTTTGGATAAGTGCGGCTCCATAGGGCATGCCTGTGTTATGCATAGTATTATTATTTGATTTTTTGAGATGACTCTGATTTTTTTTTTTTTTTATAACAGTCATAAAAATAGCAGAGGCCTGTGTTGAAGCTGTAGGGGCAGGCAGCCAGGGCCTTGCTGACAGTGAGGTTTTGTCAGGTCCAGATGGTGTGCTGCTTTTCAGATCTGGCCCCGCTTCATTTTGTGAGCTTGGAGCACAGTGCCTCCCACTCCCTGATGCCGCCCAACTGACTCCTGACCTCAGACACAGAGGATCCTGACGCTGAGTTTACTTTGACCAACAAGTTATGATTATAATGGGGCAGCATGAAAGCCAACTAGGACAGCCCTTTAACTTAAGATGGAGTTTCTGAGCTCCTGCTATGTGCAGACAATTCATAGCTCAGATCACGATGAGTAAACCCTGGTAACCAGGAGTTTATATGTAGTCTAAAAGGGAAGAAGCAAGTGCTGAGCGTATGTAAAGAGGTGGGGGCAAAGGGCCAAGACTACGCCTGGAAGGTCCACAGGGAACTTATCAAGGGTCACTGTGGACTGCTGGCTTCCAGACAAGCCAAGTCTGGCCAGAGTTTCTCTGCTGCTCCTTGAACATGGTCTCTTCACCTTTAACTTAGAGCAGCCTATGGCTACCTGCTCAGCTCCGCACCACAGCTTCAATGTTCTCAATTCAGTGGTCTCAACAGACCTCATGAGCTTCTGACCACTGTGGGCATCTTCAAGCAGGGACTGTCAGGAATGTTCCCTACAAGTCAGCAGCTGAGAAACACAGCTTATGTCTTCCAACATCCAGTAAGGACCTCAGTCATAGCAAGCCTGACAGGTATGTAGAACTCTGTACTAAATCCTGTCCCCGAATGATTTCAATTATATCTGCTCAGAATGAAGAGACAGTGTTCTTACCCAAAAGACAAGAGAATTTGCTTTCTTACCAGAAAAATAAGTAACGCTCAAATCAGTTATGCAATTCTTAAAATGTGCATTAAAAATAAAATCGATGAAATGAATTACATTTCCTTCAAAATTTTTGGTTGGCTCATTTTTAAAATGCTAATATTAAGCTATGAAAGATCATTTCATTAACAGCTGAGTGAGCTTTGAAGAATCAAGATTTTTCCTTATCTTAGAATTAGCAAAAAAGTAAAAGGGCATGCCATATGTTTTTTACTGACAAAAAATTATATATACATGGAGAGAGAGAAAGAGGGTCCTAGCAGCAGGAGAACATGCTATGGGGTTTCTTTGTTTAGCAGGTGTGTCTCACGGATGTGGCTCAGCTTTAGTCTGACCAGAAGCAAAAGTTTTTCCTATATCATTACATTTTTCCCATCGTTTTATCTGTGTTGATTTGAACAAGCATATATATTCTAAAAAGTATTACAGTTCTTTGAGTGATTATTTCATTGGTTCTCCTACTGCATTACACTGTGCTATGAATCATTTCTTCTGTGTATGTTTTAGCCCATCTTATTTCAGCAGGTGAAGTGTACAGGTAGACATTCTATGCATATCTCAATATGAGAGAATGAATATAATCGTGGTGTTTCCTTCTGGTCACCAATCAACTAGAGCTGGAGGGTGGTCATCCTTTGCACCGTGTGTTGAGTTTTCTACAATGACTTTTTTTAACATATTTATTGGAGTATAATTGTTTTACAATTGTGTGTTAGTTTCTGCTGTATAACAAAGTGGATCAGCTATACGTATACATACATCCCCATCTCCCCTCCCTCTTGTGTCTCCCTCCCACCCTCCCTATCCCACACCTCTAGGTGGTCACAAAGCACGGAGCTGATCTCCCTGTGCTGTGCGGCTGCTTCCCACTAGCTAGCTGTTTTACATTTGGTCGTGTATATATGTCAGTGCTGCTCTCTCACTTGGTCCCAGCTTATCCTTCTCCCTCCCTGTGTCCTCAAGTCCATATTCTATATCTGCGTCTTTATTCCTGTCCTGCACCTAGGTTCTTCAGAAACATTTTTTTTTTTAGATTCCATATATATGTGTTAGCATACGGTATTTGTTTTTCTCTTTCTGACTTACCTCACTCTGTATGACAGACTCTAGGTCCATCCACCTCACTACAAATAACTCAATTTGGTTTCCTTTTATGACTGAGTAATATTCCATTGTATATATGTGCCACATCTTCTTTATCTGTTCATCTGTCAATGGACACTTAGGTTGCTTTCATATCCTGGCTACTGTAAATAGTGTTGAAATGAACATTGTGGTGCCTGAGTCTTTTGAATTATGGTTTTCTCAGGGTATATGCCCAGGAGTGGGATTGCTGGGTTATGTGGTAGTTCAAATTTTAGTTTTTTAAGGAACCTACATACTGTTCTCCATAGTGACTGTATCAATTTACATTCTCACCAACAGTGCAACAGTGTTCCCTTTTCTCCACACCCTCTCCAACATTTATTATTTGTACTTTTTTTTTTTTACACGGGCCTCTCACTGTCATGGCCTCTCCCGTTGCAGAGCACGGGCTCTGGACACGCAGGCTCTGCAGCACGGGCCCAGCCACTCCGCAGCATGTGGGATCCTCCCGGAACAGGGCACGAACCCACATCCCCTGCATCGGCAGGCGGACTCTCAACCACTGTGCTACCAGGGAAGCCCTGTTTGTTTTTTTGACATTGAGCTGCATGAGCTATTTGTAAATTTTGGAGATTAATCCTTTGTCAGTTGCTTCATTTGCAAATATTTTCTCCCATTCTGAGGGTTGTCTTTTTGTCTTATTTATGGTTTCCTTTGCTGTGCAAAAGCTTTTAAATTTCATTAGGTCCCATTTGTTTATTTTTGTTTCTTTTTCCATTTCTCTAGAAGGTGGGTCAAAAAGGATCTTGCGTGATTTATGCAATTGAGTGTTCTGCCTGTGTTTTCCTCTAAGAGTTTTATACTGTCTGGCCTTACATTTAGGTCTTTAATCCATTTTGAGTTTATTTTTGTGTATGGTGTTAGGGAGTGTTCTAGTTTCATTCTTTTCTATGTAGCTGTCCTGTATTCCCAGCACCACTTATTGAAGAGGCTGTATTTTCTCCACTTTATACTCTTGCCTCCTTTATCAAAGATAAGGTGACCATATATGCATGGGTTTATCTCTGGGCTCTATCCTGTTCCATTGATATATATTTGTGCTTTTGTGTCAGTACTATACTGTCTTGATTACTGTAGCTTTGTACCATAGTCTGAAGTCAGGGAGCCTGATTCCTCCAGCTACATTTTTTTTTCTCAAGATTGCTTTGGCTATTTGGAGTATTTTGTGTTTCTATACAAACTGTGAATTTTTTTGTTCTAGTTCTGTGAAAAATGTCATTGGTAGTTTGATAAGGATTGCATTGAATCTGTAGATTGCTTTGGGTAGTATAGTCATTTTCACAATGTTGATTCTTCCAATCCAACAACATGGTATATCTCTCCATCTGTTTGTATCATCTTTAATTTCTTTCATCAGTGTCTTATAGTTTTCTGTATACAGATTTTTTTCTCCTTAGGTAGGTTTATTCCTAGGTATTTTATTTTTTTGTTGCAGTGGTAAATGGGAGTGTTTCCTTAATTTCTCTTTCAGATTTTTCACCATTAGTGTATAGGAATGCAAGAGATTTCTGTGCATTAATTTTGTATCCTGCTACTTTACCAAAATCACGGATTAGCACTAGTAGTTTACTGGTAGCATCTTTAGGATTCTCTATGTATAGTATCATGTCATCTGCAAAAAGTGACAGTCTTACTTCTTCCTTTCTGATTTGGATTCCATTTATTTCTTTTTCGTCTCTGATTGCTGTTGCTAAAACTTCCAAAACTATGTTGAATAATAGTGGTGAGAGCGCACAACCTTGTATTGTTCCGCATCTTAGTGGAAATGGTTTGAATGGTTTGAATTTTTCACCATTGAGAACTATGTTGGCTGTGGTTTTGTCATATATGGCAGTTATTAAGTTTTGTCTGTGCCTACTTTCTGGAGAGTTTTTATCTTAAATGGATGTTGAATTTTGTCAAAAGCTTTTTCTTCATCTATTGAGGTGATCATATGGATTTTATCCTTCAGTTTCTTAATACGGTGTGTCACATTGATTGATTTGCATATTTTTAAGAATCCTTGCATTCCTGGGATAAGCCCCAGTTGATCATGGTGTATGATATTTTTGATGTGCTGTTGGATTCTGTTTGCTAGTATTCTGTTCAGGATTTTTGCATCTATGTTCATCAGTGATATTGGCCTGTAGTTTTCTTTTTTTTGTGACATCTTTGTCTGGTTTTGGTATCAGGGTGATGATGGCCTTGTAGAATGAGTTTGGGAGTGTTCCTCCCTCTGGTATATTTTGGAAGAGTTTGATAAGGTTGGTTGTTAACTCTCCTCTAAATATTTGATAGAATTTGCCTGTGAAGCCATCTGGTCCCGGGCTTTTGTTTGCTGGAAGATTTTTAATCATAGTTTCAGTTTCAGTGCTTGTGATTAGTCTGTTTATATTTTATGTTTCTTCCTGGTTCAGTCTCAGAAAATTGTTCTTTTCTAAGAATTTGTCCATTCTACAATGTTTTTGACATTGAAGAAGGTAAATGGTTGGCAAACAATGTTAAGAGTCTTGTTAGAATCACTAACAATAAGAAATTTACATCTGAAATCATTGGATTAAGAAGTTTTGAATAACTAGCTTAGAAGCTTTTCTTAGAGTATTTCTCAGGAATCCAGGAAAGCAGTGGTGGTTAGTGGTGCAGGTAATACATTCCCAAATATGGGGAGATGTATGAAAATGGAGAAACCTCCATCATAATCACTGCCCCTACACATGGTTTAAGTTGTGTATAGAAAGAACTAAAGAGGTAATGAAGATGGGGGTGTGAGTGGGGGACACATTGTGTCTGGGGACAGGGAGCAGCTTTTGAGGAGGAGTTGGGAGAACACTATGAAGCCCAAAGAAGAAGGAAGCAGGCACAGCTGACTGGCAGATGGAGTGGAAACTTAGGCATAATTTTGAATACTGCCTGCAGGTATATAAAGGAAACCCAGTTTGTCACTGTTTGGTAGATTAGAGTTTTTTTTTTTTTTTTTTTTTAAGACATGGAAAAGTAAAAGACTATGTTAGAAAAAAAAAGAAACCCCACGGCTCCACATTTTAGCATGTAGGACAATGCAATGGAGGGTTTTTGGGCAGCTGAGATTTCAGAACGATGGTAAAGGGCACAGCAGAAAGACTGATTCATTTTTTTTTTTAAGATTTTTTTGATGTGGATCATTTTTAAAGTGTTTATTGAATATGTTACAATGTTGTTTATGTTTTCTGTTTTGGGTTTTTTTTTGGCCATGAGGCATGTGGGATCTTAGCTCTCTGACCAGGGATCGAAACTGTACCCCCTGAATTGGAAGGCAAAGTCTCAACCATTGGACCACCTGGGAAGTCCTCAGGAAGACTGATTCCTTTTAAACAGTATTGAACGAGTCCTGTGAAAGAATTATTATTCAACAATATGATTGAGAGTCTGCTGATAAAATTGCCTCCCAAGTCAACCAGGTTGACTGTTAAAACAGTGATAATATGTCAGAATTAAAATCCATCTCTAGTCATTTAATTATAAAACTGACATGATAGGGTGAACAGTCGTAAGGCTTTATTACTTAGGGTATTTTTAAAATTTACCACTGTAGTTCTGGAATGACTCCCTCTTGGATGTTGTTTTTTTGGATTAAAATACAAAGAATCTAAATTTTACGTAAGTAATAAGACCATCACAGGGGAGAGAGAAGAATGAATGGGTGAGATTTCTGTTTGAACTTGACAGACTGGATCCTTGAGCCCAAATCCTTGTCTTCTAATCTCTTTAGGTAAAGTAGGAGGAGGAAAGTATAATAAGAGAAGTGTCTACATATGGAAAATGTTTGAAAATTAGAAATCAGAGGAAGGTTTTAACTGAGAGAAAACTAGAGCTCAGGCTTGCCAAGAAGAGCCTGGAAGAAAGTTGACTCAAGCGATGGAACCCAAGATGGCTCAGTAACAGAGGCCCCAGCTTTTCCACACCTCATTTAAACATAAGAGGATAATGTTTGATCACTAGACATTTGGAGGAATGTCCTAGCATGAAGACAGGCCTGTACAAGATAACAGAGTGGAGAAACTTAGAAAAACAAACTGTGCACAAAACAGAATAAAATGATATTTTTTAATTGTAATGATTATCTTCAAAGTAATAAGGACAGATTAAATTCATGAAATAAGAACATGTGGCTTATAAAAGTAAATATTGAAAGAATAAAAATTACTTTTTAACAACCAGAAGTTTAAAAAACAATCTAATTGAATGATTTCAAGCCAAAGTTAAGGAAATTTACCAGAAGTCAGAGCTAAAAGAAATAGACATAGAAAATGTGAGAAAAGTAATAATATTAAGCAATCTTTCTAAAAGGTCCAAATAAACAATCAATATTTTATAAAGTAAAAACAACAACAAAGGAAAAACAAAAGTTAAAGAACATTTTTTTTTAATAATAGAAGCATATGTGTTTCTATTTTTTTTCAGATTTAAAAGTACTACTGGGAAATGCAGAACAAAGAGTTAAAACATGCTTCGTACAAAGCACTCAGAGTAAAACTTCAGGAAATTAACAATGATGATTAGGTCATAATTATTATTACGAGAAAGGAACAAATGAACGCATGGATAAATTTTTGAGAATCCAAATGGTATAGGACTTCTCAACAACTCAAAAGACAATAGTTTAACATAACTATATATAGCTTAATAGCATTTACAAAGTCTTTGTAATGTAAACCCTGTATATTTATCCAATAACAAAAAAAGTAAGTATGATGTAATGATAACTTAGAATCTTAATACCAAAGTATAAAGGGCATTGGAGAAACAACTTTGTGGAGATGGTTTTGGAGGACAGGAGCAGTAACCTTCATGTGGGAAGAGAGAAGTTGTGACTTCTACTTGATTCAACCTAGTGAGAAGGGGTGTGAAGAGATCAGGCATAGAGCTTTGATTGGCCTCCTTGGTCCTACCTAGATAAAGTCGGCCAGCCTGGCTTACACTTGAATGTTTTCAGGATGAGATCTTGTAACCATTCATTGGTTTAAGGACAAAGAAGAAAGAATTACTTTATGAGGAGTATGTGCATCTCTGGGTGCAGATCACAGGTGATACAGGATCATTTTCAAAAAGTTAAAAGCAGGACTCCTATACAAGCATATTGATGAGCACATGTCAATGATTTAATTCCTGAGGGAACCAGAAAGATGATATGGCTGACTCAAAGAACATTCAAAGAGCTGGGTCTATACGTACAACATGATATAATACATGAATATGTAGGTAAGATTGCTGGGTCAACACACTGGTTAATGCTCAACAGAGCAATAAACTCTAATCTTTGGGGTTACCTTTTAAAGATCATTTGCATCTCTATTGGACAAAAATCTACAGGTCTACATGTAAATTCACTAAATCTGGGACCTTTAGAAAATAACCAAGAGTAAATCAATCAAGGTACATTCCCCTAAATGATTACATAATCCTCAGATAGGTCTGTGCTCTCAATGTGAAATATGCTGCCCACTTCTTTTAAAAAAATTAATTTCCAAGTTTAATTTTTTTTCTTAGTGTGAGTGTATGTTTCGCATGGACTTGATGTGGGTTATTCAGGCAGAAGCCAGTGTAATGGGGATTTCAAGTGGGACCCATCCAAGAGGAAGGTTACAATATTATATGTTAAGGTGTACAATGTAGTGATTCACCATTTTTAAAGGTTATACTCCATTTATAGTTATTATATATATTGGCTATATTCCCCTGTGTTGTATAATATATCCTTGTAGTTCATTTTATACCTAATGGTTTGTACCTCTTACTCCTCTACCCTTATATTGCCCCTCACCCCATCCCTCTCCTC
>RJWK010015113.1:0-36844 GCA_004363435.1 Platanista minor | reverse complement strand
AAAAAAAAAAAAAAAAAAAAAAAAAAAAAAAAAAAAAAAAAAAAAAAAAAAAAAAAAAAAAAAAAAAAAAAAAAAAAAAAAAAAAAAAAAAAAAAAAAAAAAAAAAAAAAAAAAAAAAAAAAAAAACACACACACACACAAAAAAAAAAAAACGAGAGAGACACATGGAGAACTTAACATTATTTTATTTAATGACTTACTACAAAGCTTTAGTAATAAACAGTGTTGACTGGCCTAAAGACAGACAAATCCATGAATGGAATATTTTATAAGTAGAGAGACACTGTATGGTCAAAATATTCTCTAACAAGGTGGCAAGCCAAAATTTTTTTTGCTTTTGCTCTGAATAATTTTAAATTTACAGAAAAGTTACAGAGACAGTGCGAAGAATTCATATATATTCCTTACTTGGTTGCCCCTATTGTTAACATCTTATATAATCATGGCACATCTGTCAAAATTTAAAACTAAAAGTAAAAAAAAAAAAAAAAAAAAAAAAAAATTTGCAATTATTATTAACTAAACTCAAATCTTTCTTCAGATTTCATTTGTTTTAACACTACCGTCCTTTATTTTGTAGTTTCAGGATCCAGGTCAGGAAGCCAAATTGTGTTTAGTAATGTCTCCTTAGATTCCTCTGGTTTGTGACAGTTTCTCCCCTTTGTTATTGATGACCTTGATATTTTGGAAGAGTACTGGTCAAATATGCTGTACAATGTCCCTCAGTGTGGGTTTGTCTGTTGTTTTGAAGGTATATCATATGTAAAGTACTTTTCTCATGTCATCATATCTGGGGTACACGCTATCAACATAACTTATCACCTATAATATTAACTTTGATCACCTGGCCAAGACAGTATTGCCAGGCTTTTCCAGTGTTGTTTCTCCATTTTACACTATTCATTGGAAGCAAATCACCAAGTCCAGCCCATTGTTCAAGGGCAGGAAGGAGATTAAGCTCTACCAACGGGAGGGGGAAGTGTCTACATAAATTATTTGGAATTCTTCTGTATGAAAAACTTATTTATTTATTTATTTATTTATTATTTTTTATTTTGTGTACTGGTTTTGTTACTAAATTGTTCCAGCTTTAGCCATTAGGATCTTTTTCAGATTTGCTCTTGTATATCTTCAACAAGCTCCCATCCTTTTGACTTTCGAGCCCGTTCTTACATTGAAGCACTACGAGAAGCACCAGGTTCATCGTGTATAATCTTTTCATCAGCCCTAGAAGCAACAATTTCTCCAAGAGACCCAGGTACCTATTATTGGAGAATGGTGTCTAGAATCAAAGATCTGGGCACTGAATATCTTCATTCCTACTTGGAATGTCACTACTTTTAGGCTTTCTTGGTCGACAGGACTAAGACATTTATGTATGTATACTAACGCATGTACATATACGTATCTATAATTGTTTCTCGTTCTCTCCATCTGTATTAAGATAAATTAACTGTATGTTAACACTAATATCTCCTACTCTAAATCCAGTACCATATAATTCATTCTCACCTCCCCTCTTGCTCATCTGTAACTTTGCTCTCCAACAATGCGAAGTCTATCTTTCCCCACCACCCATATCCATTTAATTATTTTCTGACCTCAGTATACAAATAAGGCATTTTCAGAATTGTTTAACCTGTGTTCCCATGATAAACAACTTTACTGACTAGAGTACAGTGTTCATGTTCAGTACATTTATTCTTTAGCCTTACGGTTTCTAGTTAAAAATCTATTTTCCAAAGTTACCTAAGTCAACCCCTATTTCCTCATCCCTTTCCATGAAGTCATGTCATACATAGGCAATATAGACTATTCTTTTGTCACAGTCAACATTTCATCCTGGGGTTTTCTCTAACCTCCTGGTTGATTTTTAATTTAATTTGCATACATTAAAGTCTACTCTCTGGGATGTAAATTTCAGTGGGTTTTGACAAATTCATAGTCATGTATTCACCTTACCATACAGAATAGATCCATCACTCTCAAAATTCTTTGTTTTCCTTTTGTCATCAACCACTCTCCCCTCCACCAACTCTTGGCAACCACAGATGTATTTTCTGTTCCCGTAGTTTTCCTTTTCTAGAATATCTTATGAAGGCTCTCATTTGATATGTAGCCTTTGGTTCTTTCACATAGCAAAATGTACTTAAGATTCATCTATGTTTGTGTATGAATCAGTAGTTCATTCCGTTTTAATGCTAAACGGAATTCCATTGTATGATACATCCATTCACCTATTGAAGGACATTTTGGTTGCCTCCAGTTTGGAGCAATTATGAATAAATCCCCTGTAAACATACACATCTGGTATCTGCATGAACAAAATTTACAGTTCAAAGGGGTAAATATCTAGGCATGTGGTTTCTGAGTCATCTAGTAAGAACATTTTCTTTATAAGAAAATTGCAAAATATCTTTCAAAGTGACTGTACCATTTTGCATTCCAACCAGCAATATATTAAAATTCCTATATCTTCACCAGTGTTTGGTATGGTCTGTTTTTTAATCTCTGTTATCCAATATAGGGATCTGCATACAGCAAACATGAAAAAATATAGTTCTGTGACTCTGATTTAAGTAAGCTGTATTGACTAGGATAAGTTAGGAAAATGCCAGTCTAAATTAGTGTCAGGAAACGTGCCTTACAAATGTTTTAAGAAATTAGATCTCATTAAGAGGAAGTAAAACGATTTAGGATAGAAATGACAAAATGGTTCACCTCATGTGATGGCTTTGATCAATTGCTACAGGAATGCTTGGAGCTTCCCATTAAGAAGGATTCTGAGACTATATTGGGTCTCAGTGAAAAAGAACACTGAGCAATTAGCAATGCCTGTGTTATAAGCAGACAACAAGGCATTAGAGTATGAAAAAAAAACATTTTGTTTCTAAGGTCTGGACTAACTCTCTGCTATCTGATGAAGGTCCTCCAGAACAACCTACTGTGGTAGGTAGAATAATAGCCTCTAAAGATGTCCATATCTTTCCCCCAGGGTCTGTGAACATGTTATGTTATATGGCAAGGGGGAATACAAATTGAGGATGGAATTAAGATTGCTAATCTGAACTTGAAATAGAGGGATTATTCTGGATTTCTGATATGGCCCACCAGGGTCCTTAAATGTGGAAGAGGAAAGCAAAAGGGTCAGTGTCAGTTTGGTGGCATGTGGGAAAAACTTGACTGGACATTGATGACTTTGAAGATGTAAGAGGTCATGGGCTAAGGAATGTGGCAGCCTCTAGGAGCTGGAAAAGGCTAGAAAATGGGTTCCCTAGAGCCTCCAGAAAGGAATTCATCCCCCATACATACCTTGTTTTCATCCCATTGGGACGCACATCAGAATTCTGACTTACAGAACTGTAAGATTATAGATTCTTGCTGTTTTAATCCACTAAGTTTGTAGCAACTTGTTACAGTGGCCATAAAACACAGATTCACCTACTTTAATAATGAGAAAGCAGAGGTTGAACATTACAGTGTTAACTCTTTCTCATAAAAACAAAAAAAATTAGAGTTTGAAGTCTTGCAAATTCTTGGGCAGATGAGATAGTTTCTCAGCACTTAATTCACTTCTTAGACAATTGTGGAAAAGTAAATTTAAGACTTATTCCTATTCTTTTAACACTGTTTCAGAACGGGTGTGGTAGAAAATAATGAGATTTTCTTATACTACCAAATCAAGTCATCTAGAGCAACTGAAAACTTCTAGAGGCATTCTGTCAGACTGGCCGGCAAGAACAAGGACCAAACATCCTTTGAGGGACACTGGGAAGATGAAAACTTCATCATCTTTATCACGTCGTAACTGCTCCTCTGTTGATGGAAGAAATCCATGTGTGGGGACTCAGTCTCTGCTTCTGTATCCAGCTTTCAGAATGAGAACGGCCATGTGGTTACGATTCAGCCAACCCTGCCATTCTTTTGATAATCTCTGCATTTTACTTACAACTCCAGACTGTGCCAACGCATTATGAATGCTGCTATTATTTTCTGATGGGCTCTGTGTGTTCATGGGTTCTACTGGCCTCATATTAGTGATAAATTCTCCCTCCCTCACCTCTCAATCCACACCTCCTCATGTTTCCCCTCCGGATGGCACTGGAGGTGAGGGTAGGAGGAGGATCATGCTGTGAGCACATCTTTCTTTTCTCATAGCTATGAGCTGTATCCTTTTTATTAAATTCAAAATTGTACCTAGGGGAACAAAAGCACCATCATGGATGGATGAAGGAGGTGCTGCTTTCTTCACATGTAATAGAAAATAAAGTCCATGAAGCATGCACACTGGTAAAATGGCATCTTTACAGAAACCAGAATAGCCTCAAAACCAGAAGAGCCTCAAAATCATAACTGGAGGCTATGTCCAGAAAGCAAGTTATTAAATAGATTCCTAAAAGTTAAAATACATGGATAGAAAAGAATGAGATTATTTTTTCCTCCAACATGGCTAAAGGAGTCCTTTTAACCACCAACAGAGACAATCAAGAATAAGAGAAACATTAATGTAGCCCCAAACCAGAACTCAGGGCAGCACAGGGGAAAGCATCAGGGAAGCTGCATTCCCTTCTAGGAGGCGGGAAGGAGTAAGAGGGCCTGAGGGCCAGAGGAGCATCCCACAGAGCTGTTAAAAGATACTTTCGGAAGAAAAATCATCCTCTTTTGATCTTACAGTTCATATCCAAAGAGATATACTTCCAGCTATTGAAACTTTTTGATGTTTTGTTTCTTTGATTTTGCCAAAAGTATTCAAGGAAAATCTTTTTTTTTTTAACGTCTTTATTGGAGTATAATTGCTTTACAATGGTGCGTTAGTTTCTGCTGTATAACAAAGGGAATCAGCTATACGTACACATATATCCCCATATCCCCTCCCTCTTGTGTCTCCTTCCCACCCTCCCTATCCCACCCCTCTAGGTGGTCACAAAGCACTGAGCTGATCTCCCTGTGCTATGCGGCTGCTTCCCACTAGCTATCTATTTTACGTTTGGTAGTGTACATATGTCCATGCCACTCTCTCACTTTGTCCCAGCTTACCCTTCCCCCTCCCCGTGTCCTCAAGTCCATTCTCTAGTAGGTCTGTGTCTTTATTCCCGTCTTGCCCCTAGGTTCTTCATGACATTTCTTTTTTTCTTAGATTCCATATATATGTGTTAGCATACGGTATTTGTCTTTCTCTTTCTGACTTACTTTACTCTGTATGACAGTCTCTAGGTCCATCCACCTCACTACAAATAACTCCATTTCGGTTTTTTTATGGCTGAGTAATATTCCACTGTATATATGTGCCACACCTTCTTCATCCATTCATCTGTCAATGGACACTTAGGTTACTTCCATGTCCTGGCTATTGTAAATAGAGCTGCAATGAACATTGATTCACGGAAAATCTTTACCCTAATTATTTACGTGGCTTTCTTACTGCTGTTTCACATCCCTGATAAAGAAATGACAGGCATTATAACCATGTCATGAAATTTACATTATTGCCAAAATATCTAGATATAGCCCTTGTTACACAGTAAGTGCTCAATATTCAGAAGCTTCGACTATATCTTTGTTACATCTTCCAAAAAGCAGAACACCTAGTCATTTTTGCTTGAAGTTACGAATGGGATATTATAAAGGCCTTAAAATGTAATGGGAAGGGGGAGACTTCCTTGTGTCTCACAGAAAGATAAAATAGGACGTATCAGACAAGAAATGTTTGCTTGCAAAAAAGTATTATCTGATATTTAACAACATATAAGTAAAACCATATCAATATCATCTTTCTCTGGTTTTGTCAGTTTAGTCAAGTCACATGGGACTAGCAAGAGAAAATCACAAAGACTCCGACTGGACTTACTGTTTACTGATTACTGGCAGAACGAACTTTGGCCAGGGGCTTAAACTGTCTGAGCCTATGTTTCCTCATCTGTAATATTTCTTCTGAAAATTAGTAAGAGGCACTTAATAGTTATTGAATGACAATGAAAAATGAATGAATAAATAAAAGAATGCATTTAGATATCAAGGTCTTCCTCCCAAAATTACTCCACCCATAACCTTCCCCATCTCAGTTGATAACCACTCTGTACATCACACTTCACAACAGATCTGTCAGTAAACATGAGGATCTACCAGAACTTGACCTCTTTCATCATATTCATTGCTGTCACCTAGTCTGAGCCATCTCTTGGATTTCGGTAATAATCTACTAATAGAATTTCCTGTTAACATCTTCGTAATCCTATAGTCCAATCTCAGAGTGATTTGTTTAAAATAAAAGATAAACTAAGTCCCTCCTCTGTTTAAAACCCTATTTCAATCAAAATAAAAGAACTAAATTCTTACAAACCCTACATACTCTAGCTCCCTGTTAACATCTTTTATCTCCTCCTGATCTGACCCCCTCCTCACTTGGCTTCTGGAACAGAGGCCTCTTTGCTGACGCAAGAACTTTCTGGGCATGCTTCTGCCTCAGGGTCTTTGCAGTGGCTGTCCCTCTGCATGGAATGTTCTTCCCCATCTTTATGCTTACAGCTCCCTCATCATCACTCTTTCAAGTCTTTGTTAATATCTCACATTTTCAGTGACGCTTGCACTGACCATACTGCCAATATTGCAGCCATCTTCTACCCCGTATTTTCCTGCTTAACTTGTTTTTACCCTTTTTAATAGCCTTATCACTAAGCAATATACTATTTTGCTTAATTATATTATGTTTATTGTTTGTTGTCCATTTCCCCTGCTAGAATGCAAGCTCTCTGAGGGTTTGTTTATTTGATGCATTCCAAGAGCCTAGAATATAAGGAGTGCTCAATAAATAATTATTGAATGAATACTAATTATTATTATTATTAATACTATCACATAGTACTCATACACAATGGTCTCCTGCTCTCTATCTTGCCAAAGGACAACAACAATGACAGAAAGAAAGTGCTTAGGGTATGGGAAATTTTTTGGCACCCATAGGAAATGGAGATTGATTTTCTACTTCCTGGCATGTGAGAATAAAGCAGTTGTCTTCAGACGCATATCTGTGGGGATTTAAAAACACAGCACCAAACAATAAGCCAGGAAGAATCCAGCTAATGGAATCAAATCACATATCAGTATCAAAATCATCTCCAGGAAAAGAAAAAGCAAGGAAAAAAAACATCAAACTTTTGGCATCAGGGGAGAAATCTAATAAAGAAAAAACAGTGAAAACTTCAGGGCAAAATAAGAACCAGAACAACTCTAATTTTTTTTTCTCCAAGTTAAAAACTATTTTATAGTATTTCTTTCTATAGACCCTGATATCTGATAACATGCATGCTTGATGGAGAAAGACCATTGTACAAAGATCTTGGGGGCAAAGATAAATTCGGACCCTGAAATTTCACTGAGATGAGAATTATCCAACAGTTTTGTTTCTAATGATCTTGTGATCAAAAGAGCGATGACCAGCATAGTTCTTGGATCAGATTCCCTAGATTCCCTGTGTGACTTTAGGAAATCACACTTTTCAGTTTCCTTATTGGTCGTATGGGGATAGAGCTCTCGCAAAGATAAAATTAGGTAATGTTCACGAAGCTCTTAACACAGTACTTACACAGCAAATTTTCAGTTCTAGCATGTGCAATACTCTCTCACGTTTTGCAAAGGCAAGGCTCAGAGTCTTAAGCAACATGCTGTCAGAACAGTGCATTCTTTGGTCTCAAGGAGCCATTCTGCAAAGCAAGTGGCAAGGGGAATGCGCTTAGTAGTCAGACACTGTGGCCAGGGGCAAGCTATATAAACATAATGAGATTGATCTCTTCCAAATTAAATGGGGATAATAACATCCACCTCACAGGAGTTTATAGTGCAGAGGGGTAGTGCTTAGTATACAAGAGATGCTTAATAAATGGTGTTTATTTTTATTATTATAATTATGTCCACTAAAGGACTATATCCTGTGACTCCCTTCCCACCTGTTTCTAAATATAGATCTCCCGTCTTCATTGCTTTCACTTTTGTGAGTTGTTGCTGAGCCTCTACTGGTTCTGATTTGCTGTCAGCACTTCTCTCTTTGCCGGTCAGGTCAGGAGTTTTAGCCAGAACACTCTGCCTTTCTTCTTTCACCAATGCCAACACTGCTAGCAGATCCCGCAGCTTTTGCCCTAACTCCAGTTTTCACTTCATGGTCCACTCAGAGGGCATTTCTTCTCCTACTTACAAGTATTCCTAATCAGAGAAATCCTAAATATCAGGAAGCATAGGTAGAACTGGATCTAGTTTACTTTTATGCCCATATGAAGATTCATCACTAGTAGTCCCAGCTAATATTTGTTATGTTTACCCTCCCAGCATCCATTTCCTTTTATTTTGGTAATGAGATGCTAGCATACCAGTTTTCTTTCAAGGATCCACATTTCTTACACTCTTATACTTGTGATGTGGGTGGACATTTCCACACCACCTGTGTCAAGAGAGAATATGTGACTGCTTGAATATCCACATGAAAAAGCTTGAGAAGACTGCAAAGCAGATGGAGACAGAGCTGAGAGATGTGTCCAAGACATTGTTTGAGTCCCTAGATGAAGCCATACCTGAAGCTGAACCACCCCTGTTTGTTAGTTATATCCACCAATATGTTCCTTGATAAATTAATACATGATTTCTGTCATTTTCAAGTGAACCTTAATTCTCCAACTCTGCATAATTTCTCTTTCTCTGTTTGCTGTGATATTTATGCTTTTATGAGGTCCTAATAGGCCTCTTTGAGAATCTGATGGAAGCTATGAACCCCTCCTTCACTCAAGAGGTATATAATACAGAAACACAAGTGTTGCAAATATTTTCATGTTGTTCAGGACTGCCTGGAAACCCAGATGCAGAACCTTACTGCCGTAAGTATGAGGAGAAAAGAAAATAGCATAATATAGCTTTTGAGAGTGAGATAATTATTCCTTAATTATTTGGTGTTAGATGGGTTAAGATGAGATGAATTGTTTGGAGGGTGGGTGTGGTTAATGCCTTTTACAAAATCTATCAGCGCTGTATACTTGAGTCAAAGATAGAAAAACAGAGGGAAAGCTCTGAGATTGCAATCTGTTCTGCAATGGGCCGATAAAAATATGTAAAACCTATATCAGGCGCAGTATTAATTTCTGTTATTCTTGCTTTCATTTAAATTTTATGGAAAACAACTAACACATACAAAATAGACAATAGTGTATGAACTATTCATATACCTAGTATTTAAATCATGGCCAGTATTTTTTCCCCGACATCACCACCCACTTCCTTCCTCCTGTTTTTTATTCTTTCTTTCCTAATTGAGGTGAAATTCACATAGCACAAAGTTGACCATTTGAAAGTGAACAATTCAGTGGCATTTAGTACATTCACAACATCGTTCAACCACCACATCTATCTAGTTCTGAAACATTTTCATCACCCCAAAAGGAATTATGTGCCCACTGAGCAGTTGATCCTGTTTCCCACTCCTCCCAACCACTGGCAACCACCAATTTGTGTTCTGTCTCTTTGGATTTACCTATTCGAGATATTTCATTAAAATGGAATCACACAATACATGTTTATGTCTGACTTTTTTCACTTAGCATAATGTTTTTAAAGTTCACCATATTGTACCATGTATCAGTACTTCATTCATTTTTATGCCTGAATAATATTCTGTTCTGTGGATTTACCATAATTTGTCTATTCATTCATCATTTATGGACATTTGAACAGTTTCCACCTTTTGACTATTGTGAATATTGCTACTGTGAACATGTGTGTACATGTACTTCTTTGAACACCTGTTTTTAATTCTTTTGAGTATAAAGCCAGGAGTGGGATTCCTGAGTTGCACGGTAATTCTATGTTTAACTTTTTGAAGAACTACCAAACTGTTTTCCATAGTGGATGCACTTGTTATTTTCTGTGTGTGTGTGTGTGTGTGTGTGTGTATGTGTTTATTACAGCTGTCCTAGTGGATAAAAAGTGGTACCTCATTGTGATTTTGATTTGTACTTTCCTAACGATTAATGATGTTGAACATCTTTTCATGTATTAGTTTGCCATTTGTACATCTTCTGTGAAGAAATATCTACTCAAGTTCTTTGTCTATTTTTAATTGGATTGTTTGTCTTTTTGTTATTGAATTTTAAGTGTTCTTTACATACTCTGGATCCTAAAAACTTATCAGATAGATGATTTGCAAATACTTTCTCCCATTCTGTAGGTTGTCTTTTCACTTTCTTGATAATGTCCTTTACTGAAAATGTTTTTAAATTTTGATAAAGCCCAATATCACTATTTTAATTATATTTTATACAATATTTTATGTAATATTCTCACATTTATGATGGTATGATCCAAGTACCCCGAAATTCTTTTGTTCCTCATGCTTTTCATGACATATATAAGAATCTGTTGACAAGTCCAAGTTCACGATGATTTATCCCTATGTTTTCTTCTTCTAATAGTCTTATGGTTTTAGCTCTTACATTTAGGTCATTGATGCATTTTGCAGTTACCATTTTGAGCACTTAGGTAGCAGGAACTTCACATGAATTATCTCATTTAACCTCACAAGAATCCTCAAAGTACCTTTAAGTTCTTTTATTATCTATATTTTAGACAAAGCAACTATGGCTTAGAGAGTTTAAGAATTGTAGCACTATTTACAATAACCAAGACATGGAAGTAACCTAAATGTCCATCGACAGAGGAATGGATAAAGATGTTGTACATATACACAATGGGATATTACTTAGCCAAAAAAACCCAAACAAACAACGAAATAATGCCATTTGCAGCAACGTGGATAGATCTAGACATTATCATATCAAGTGAAGTAAGTCAGACAGAGAAAGACAAATACCATATTATATCACTTATATGTGGAATCTAACCAAAAAATGATACAAATGAACTTATTTACAAAACAGAAACAGACTCACAGATCTCGAAATCAAACTTATGGTGACCAAAGGGGAATCATGAGGGGAAGTGATAAATTAGGAGATTAGAATGAACATATACATACCACTATACATAAAATAGATAAATAATAAGAACCTACTGTATAGCACAGGGAACTCTACTAAATATTCTGTAATAACCTGTATGGGAAAAGAATCTGAAAAAGAATGAATACATGTATATGTATAACTGAATCACTTTGCTGTACACCTGAAACTAACGCAACATTGTAAGTCAACTATACACCAATAAAAACTTTAAAAAAACGAAAAGAAAGAAAGAAATGTGCCCAAGCTCACAGAGCTAGTAAGGAGGAGCCAGTAGTTGAACATAAAGCTGTTTAACTCCACAGCCTTTCCAAAACAATTGGAAAGGGGAAACGCTGGAGAGGGAAATCGATTTTTAGTCAGTTATTGCTCACTCTTTGATGTGTTCTATGCTCCCTTCATGTTTTAAACACTAAACTAAGCAATAAGAATACACAGATGGCCTGGAGAACTTCCTAGGCTAGAAGTAAAAGTCAGGGAAAGAAGAAATGCAAGATATATTCTAGCATTTATCATGATATAGATCCTGGTACTCTGAAATTCTCACCCTGGACCTGTTCCCTGCAGTCTCCAATTATATGGGAATTCTCTGTTTGTACCCTTTAATCATTATCCATCCTTCTTTCTCTTCTTTATGCCCGGAGAGATGACCTTTATGAACCAAATCACCTGGGATCTTCTACCCTTTCGATTCCACTTGGGTTTGACAGAGTATCAGAGGTTGGGACTGGGATATTTCTTCCCCTGTGTTCTTTTCTTGCTCCAGCAGTATGTTAAGGCAGTGGCCACACCTCTTTATGACCTCAGCTCCTTTGGGTGGCCTGTGGTCCATACTCCAGCTCTCATAGGCACTGATAATGTTATTTCCTGCCCCTGCCTCTTCAGGTCTAGAGATGGGAACAGGAATGGGTAATAAAGAGCACAGTGTGGTTTATCCTATGATGCAGGTAAAACGAAGTTGGTGAGATGCAAGAAAACCAAACCGTCGTTTCCGTCATTGTTTCTATGGGTACTGATGTTCTGGATCTCAAATAACAAACATTGTAAGTGAGCTTTTGGAAGTAAATCTGTTTGTTGGATCAAGCTTCCTCTATTATCTGCCTCTCTGCCTTTCCTTCTCTCTGCAACCTGCAGAAAAGTGTACACTGCACCTTTTCCAAGAAGAAGGTGCCTTCAGAGAACGAGCTTAAAATATGTCACTATTTCATGGAGTTAGAAAAAACTCAAGCTCAGCTGTTAACTTTGGGACATTAGCTGGTTCTAAATTAATAGACCTAGAAGGAAACATGATAAACACCACTAAAATCTTGGAATACAGAAAACCGTTATAACTATGAATCAAAAATCCAGAAGACATAAAGGGAAAAATGATAAGTCATATAAATATAGCACAGAAAATAAAATATCACAAAGAAATGAGAAAAATATATGAAAAAAAAGGGAGGGGAAAATTGAAACTTCTACTATAGATAAATGATCAATCTCTAATATATTAAAAATCTTAGCTGAAAATCAAGAAAGTATAACAACCTGATTAAAAAAAAGGGCAAGAGACATGTAAAGACTGTTCATAGAAAAAGATGTTCCACCTATTTATAACAATAGAAATGCAAATTAAAATCCACTAAAATGGAGAAGTAGTGAAGATGGCAGAAGAGTAAGACATGGTGATCACCTTCTTCCCCACAAATACATCAGAAATACATCTACACGTGGAACAACTCCTACAGAACACCTACTAAATGCTGGCACAAGACCTCAGACCTCACAAAAGGCGAGAAACTCCCTACGACCTGGGTAGGGCAAACGAAAAAAGAAAAAACAGAGACAGAAGGATAGGGGCGGGACTGGTACCAGTGGGAGGGAGCTGTAAAGGAGGAAAGATTTCCACACACTAGGAAGCCCCTTCACAGGCGGAGACTGCGGGTGGCGGAGGGGGTAAGCTTCGGAGCCACGGAGGAGAGCGCAGCAACAGGGATGCAGAGGGCAAAGCAGAGAGATTCCAGCACAGAGGAACAGTTCCGACCAGCACTCACCAGCCCGAGAGGCTTGTCTGCTCACCCACTGGGACGGGTTGGGGCTGGGGGCTGGGGGCTGAGGCTCAGGCTTCAGAGGTCAGATTCCAGGGAGAGGACTGGGGTTGGCTGCATGAACACAGCCTGAAGGGGGCTAGCACGCCACAGCTAGGCAGGAGAGAGTCCGGGAAAAAGTGGCAAGAGAGGCAAGAGACCACTGTGTCAGGGTGCGCGAGGACAGGGGATTCAGAGCACTGCCTAAACGAGCTCCAGAGACCGGCATGAGCTGCGGCTATCAGAAGGGACTCCAGAGACGGGCATGAGACGCTAAGGCTGCTGCTGCAGCCTCCAAGAAGCCTCTGTGCAAGCACAGGTCACTATCCACACCTCCCTACCCGGGAGCCTGTGCAGCCCACCACTGCCAGGGTCCCGTGATCCAGGGACAACTTCCCAGGAGAACACACTGCATGCCTCAGACTGGTACAATGTCACGCTGCCTCTGCCACCGCAGGCTCGCCCCGCACTCCGTACCCATCTCTCCCCTGGCCTGAGTGAGCCAGAGGCACCGAATCAGCTGCTCCTTTAACCCCCTCCAGTCTGAGAAGAACCGATGCCCTCCGGTGACTTACATGCAGAGGCAGGGCCAAATCCAAAGCTTAACCCCGGGAGCTGTGAGAACAAAGAAGAGAAAGGGAAATCTTTCCCAGCAGCCTCAGGAGCAGTGGATTAAATCTCCACAATCAACATGATGAACCCTGCATCTCTAGAAAAGCTGAGTAGACAAGGAATCACCCCAAATTGAGGAGATGGACTTTGGCAGCAACGATATATTTTTTTTTTCCCTTTTTCTCTTTTTCTTAGTGTATATGTGTATGCTTCTGTGTATGCTTTTCTCTGTATAGCTTTGCTTTTACCATTTCTCCTAGGGTCCTGTCTCTCCCTACTTTTTTTTTTTTAAGTATAGTTTTTAGCACTTCTAATCATTAGTGGATTTGTTTTTTGCTTTGGTTGCTCTCTTCTTTCTTTACTTTTTATTTTTATTACTTTCTACAATTTTTTTTTTTTTTTGCGGTATGTGGGCCTCTCACTGTTGTGGCCTCTCCCGTTGCGGAGCACAGGTTCCGGATGGGCAGGCTCAACGGCCATGGCTCATGGGACCAGCCATTCCGCGGCATGTGGGATCTTCCCAGACCGGGGCATGAACCTGTGTCCCGGGCAATGGCAGGAGGACTCTCAACCACTGCACCACCAGGGAAGCCCTTTACAAATTTTTTTTAATAATTATTTGTTATCAGTTTAATAACGTTATTTTACTTTATTTGATTTTATCTTCTTCATTCTTTCTTTCTTTTTTTTCTCCCATTTATTCTGAGCTATGTGGATAACAGGCTCTTGGTGCTCCAGCCAGGCATCAGGGCTGTGCCTCTGAGATAGGAGAGCCCAGTTCAAGACACGGGTACACAAAACACCTCCCAGCTCCACGTAATATCAAACAGTGAAAATCTCCCAGAGATCTCCATCTCAATGCCAAGACCCAGCTCCACTCAACGACCAGCAAGCTACAGTGCTGGACACCCTATGCCAAACAATTAGCAAGACAGGAAAACAACATCATCCAATAGCAGAGAGGCTGACTAAAATCATACTAAGGCCACAGACACTGCAAAACACACACCACCAGACATGCACCTGCCCACCAGAAAGACAAGATCCAGCCTCATCCACCAGAACACAGGCACTAGTCCCCTCCACCAGGAAGTCTACACAACCCACTGAACCAACCTTAGCCACTGGGGACAGACAACAAAAACAATGGGAACTACGAACCTTCAGCCTGTGAAAATGAGACCCCAAACACAGTAAGTTAAGCAAAATGAGAAGACAGAGGAACACACAGCAGATGAAGGAGCAAGGCAAAAACCCATCAGACCTAACAAATGAAGAGGAAATAGGCAGTCTACCTGAAAAAGAATTCAGAATAATGATAGTAAAGATGATCCAAAATCTTGGAAATAGAATGGAGAAAACATAAGAAACGTTTAACAAGGACCTAGAAGAACTAAAGAGCAAACAAACAGTGATAAACAACACAATAAATGAAATTAAATATTCTCTATAAGGGATCAATAGTAGAATAACTGAGGCAGAAGAACGGATAAGTGACCTGGAAAATAAAATAGTGGAAATAACTACTGCAGAGCAGAATAAAGAAAAAAGAATAAAAACAATTCAGGACAGTCTCAGAGACCTCCGGGACAACATTAAAAGCACAAACATTGGAATTATATGAGTCCCAGAAGAAGAAGAGAAAAAGAAAGGGACTGAGAAAATATTGGAAGAGATTATACTTGAAAACTTCCCTAATATGGGAAAGGAAATAGTTAATCAAGTCCAGGAAGCACAGAGAGTCCCATACAGGATAAATCCAAGGAGAACCATGCCAAGACACATATTAATCAAACGATCAAAAATTAAATGAAAAGAAAAAATATTAAAAGCGGGAAGGGAAATGCAACAAATAACACACAAGGGAATCCCCATAAGGTTAACAGCTGAACTTTCAGCAGAAACTCTGCAAGCCAGAAGGGACTGGCAGGACATATTTAAAGTGGTGAAGGAGAAAAACCTACAACCAAGATTACTCTACCCAGCAAGGATCTCATTCAGATTTGATACAGAAATTAAAACCTTTACAAACAAGCAAAAGCTAAGAGAATTCAGCACCACAAAACCAGCTTAACAACAAATGCTAAAGGAACTTCTCCAGGCAGGAAACACAAGAGAAGGAAAATGCCTACAATAACAAACCCAAAACAATTAAGGAAATGGGAATAGGAACATACATATTGATAATTACCTTAAATGTAAATGGATTAAATGCTCCAACCAAAAGACACAGACTGGCTGAATGGATACAAAAACAACACCTGTACATATGCTGTCTACAGGAGACCCACCTCAGACCTAGGGACACATAAAGACTGAAAGTGAGGGGATGGAAAATGATATTCCATGCAAATGGAAATCAAAAGAAAACTAGAGTAGAAATTCTCATTTCAGAAAAAATACACTAAAACAAAGACTATTAGAAGAGACAGAGAAGGACACTACATAATGATCAAGGGATCAATCCAAGAAGAAGATATAACAATTGTAAGTATTTATGCACCCAACATAGGAGCACCTCAATACATAAGGCAAATACTAACAGACATAAAACGGGAAATTGACAGTAACACAGTCATAGTAGGGGCCTTTAACACCCCACTATCACCAATAGACAGATCATCCAAACAGAAAATTAATAAGGAAACACAAGCACTAAATGATACATTAAACAAGATGGACTTAACTGATATTTTTAGGACATTCCATCCAAAAGCAACACAACACACATTCTTCTCAAGGGCTCATGGAACATTCTCCAGGATAGACCATATCTTGGGTCACAAACCAAGCCTTGGTGAATTTAAGAAAATTGAAATTGTATCAAGTATCTTTTCCGAGTGTAATGCTATGAGACTAGATATCAATTACAGGAAAAGCTCTGTAAAAAATACAAACACATGCAGGCTAAACAATACACTACTTAATAACCAAGAGATCACTGAAGAAATCAAAGAGGAAATCAAAAAACACTTAGAAACAAATGACAATGAAAACACGATGACCCAAAACCTATGGGATGCAGCAAAAGCAGTTCTAAGAGGGAAGTTTATAGCAATACAATTCTACCTTAAGAAACAAGAAACGTCTCAAATAAACAACCTAAACTTGCACCTAAAGCAATTAGAGAAAGAAAAACAAAGAAACCCCAAAGTTAGCAGAAGGAAAGAAATCATAAAGATCAGATTAGCAATAAATGAAAAAGAAATGAAGGAAACGATAGCAAAGATCAATAAAAGTAAGAGCTGGTTCTTTGAGAAGATAACTTGATAAACCTTTAGCCAGACTCATCAAGAAAAAAAGGAAGAAGACTCAAATCAACAGAATTAGAAATGAAAAAGGAGAATTAACCACTGACACTGCAGAAATATAAAGGATCATGAGAGATTACTACAGGCAACCATATGTCAATAAAATGGACAACCTGGAAGAAATGGACAAATTCTTAGAAATGCAAAACCTTCCAAGACTAAACCGGGAAGAAATAGAAAATACGAACAGACCCATCACAAGCGCTGAAATTGAAACTGTGATTAAAAATCTTCCAACAAACAAAAGCCCAGGACCAGATGGCTTCACAGGTGAATTCTATCAAACATTTAGAGAAGAGCTAACACCTATCCTTCTCAGACTCTTCCAAAATATATCAGAGGGAGGACCACCTCCAAACTCATTCTACGAGGCCACCATCACCCAGACACCAAAACCAGACAAAGATGTCACAAAGAAAGAAAGCTACAGGCTAATAACACTGATGAACATAGATGCAAACACCCTCAACAAAATACTAGCAAACAGTATCCAACAGCACATTAAAAGGCTCACACACCACAATCAGGTGGGGTTTATCCCAGGAGCACAAGGATTCTTCAATATACGCAAATCAATCAATGTGATGAACCATATTAACAAATTGAAGGAGAAAAACCATATGATCATCTCAATAGATGCAGAGAAAGCTTTTGACAAAATTCAACACCCATTTCTGATAAAAACCCTCCAGAAAGCAGGCATACAGTGAACATTCCTCAACATAATAATGGCCATATATGACAAACCCACAGCCAACATCGTCCTCAACCGTGAAAAACCGAAACCATTTCCACTAAGATCAGGAACAAGACAAGGTTGCCCACTCTCACCACTCTTATTCAACATAGTTTTGGAAGTTTTAGCCACAGCAATCAGAGAAGAAAAAGAAATAAAAGGAATTCAAATCGGAAAAGAAGAAGTAAAACTGGCACAGTTTGCAGATGACATGATACTATACATAGAGAATCCTAAAGATGCTACCAGAAAACTACTAGATCTAATCAATGAATTTGGTAAAGGAGCAGGATACAAAATTAATGCACAGAAGTCTCTGGCATTACTATACACTAATGATGAAAAATCTGAAAGTGAAATTAAGAAAACACTCCCATTTACCATTGCAACAAAAAGAATAAAATATCTAGGAATAAACCTACCTAAGGAGACAAAAGACCTGTATGCAGAAAATTATAAGACACTGAGGAAAGAAATTAAAGATGATACAAATAGATGGAGATATATACCATGTTCTTGGATTGGAGGAATCAACATTGTGAAAATGACTCTACTACCCAAAGCAATCTACAGATTCAATGCAATTCCTATCAAACTACCACTGGCATTTTTCACAGAACTAGAACAAAAACTTTCCCAATTTGTATGGAAACACAAAACACCCCGAATAGCCAAAGCAATCTTGAGGACGACAAATGCAGCTGGAGGAATCAGGTTCCCTGACTTCAGACTATATTACAAAGCTACACTAATAAAGACAGTATGGTACGGGCACAAATACAGAAATATAGATCAATGGAACAGGATAGAAAGCCCAGAGATAAACCCACGCACATACGGTCCCCTTAACTTTGATAAAGGAGGCAGGAATGTACAGTGGAGAAAGGACAGCCTCTTCAATAAGTGGTGATGGGAAAACTGGACTGGTACATGTAAAAGTATGAGATTAGAACACTCCCTAACACAAAACTAAGCTCAAAATGGATTAAAGACCTAAATGTAAGGCTAGACACTATCAAACTCTTAGAGGAAAACATAGGCAGAACACTCTAGGACATAAATCACAGCAAGATCCTTTTTGACCCACCTCCCAGAGAAATGGAAATAAAAACAAAAATAAACAAATGGGACCTAATGAAACGTAAAAACTTTTGCACACCAAAGGAAACCATAAACAAGACCAAAAGACAACCCTCAGAATGGGAGAAAATATTTGCAAAAGAAGCCACTGACAAAGGATTAACCTCTAAAATTTACAAGCAGCTCATGCAGCTCAATAACAAATAAACAAACCATCCAATCCAAAAATGGGCAGAAGACCTAAATAGACGTTTCTCCAAAGAAGATATACAGATTGCCAACAAACACATGAGAGAATGCTCAACATCATTAATCATTAAAGAAATGCATATTAAAACTACAATGAGATATCATCTCACACTGGTTAGAATGGCCATCATCAAAACATCTAGAAACAATAAATGCTGGATAGGGTGTGCAGAAAAGGGAACACTCTTGCACTGTTGGTGGGAATGTAAATTGATACAGCCACTATGGAGAAGAGTATGGAGGTTCCTTAAAAAACTACAAATAGAACTACCATACGACCCAGCAATCCCGCTACTGGGCATATACCCTGAGAAAACCATCATTCAAAAAGAGTCATGTACCAAAATGTTCATTGCAGCTCTATTTACAATAGCCAGGACATGGAAGCAACCTAAGTGTCGATCAACAGATGAATGGATAAAGATGTGGCACACATATACAGTGGAATATTACTCAGCCATAAAAGGAAACGAAATGGAGTTATTTGTAGTGAGGTGGATGGACCTAGAGTTTGTCAAACAGAGTGAAGCAAGTCGGAAAGAGGAAAACAAATACCGTACGCTAACACATATATATGGAATGTAAGAAAGAAAAAAAATGTCATGAAGAACCTAGGGGTAAGACGGGAATAAAGACACAGACCTACTAGAGCATGGACTTGAGGATATGGGGAGGGGGAGGGGTAAGCTGTGATAAAGTGAGAGAGTGGCATGGACATATGTACACTACCAAACGTAAAATAGATAGCTAGTGGGAGGTAGCCACAGAGCACAGGGAGATCAGCTTGGTGGTTTGTGACCACCTAGAGGGGTGGGATAGGTACGGTGGGAGGGAGGGAGATGCAAGAGGGGAGAGATATGGGGACATATGTTTATGTATAACTGATTCACTTTGTTATAAAGCAGAAACTGACACACCATTGTAAAGCAATTATACTCCAATAAAGCTGTTTAAAAAAAAAGAGATGTGGCACATATATACAATGGAATATTACTCAGCCATAAAAAGAAACGGAATTGAGTTATTTGTAGTGAGCTGGATGGACCTAGAGTCTGTCATACAGAGTGAAGTAAGTCAGAAAGAGAAAAACAAATACTGTATGCTAACACATATATATGGAATCTAAGAAAAAAGGAAATGTCGTGAAGAACCTACGGGCAAGACGGGAATAAAGACACAGACCTTCTAGAGAATGGACTTCAGGATATGGTGGAGGGGGAAGGGTAAGCTGGGACAAAGTGAGAGAGTGGCATGGACATATGTACACTACCAAATGTAAAATAGATAGCTAGTGGGAAGCAGCCGCATAGCACAGGGAGAACAGCTTGGTGCTCTGTGACCGCCTAGAGGCAGGGAGACGCAAGCGGGAAGAGATATGGGGACCTATGTATATGTATAATGGATTCACTTTGTTATAAAGCAGAAACTAACACACCATTGTAAAACAATTATACTGCAGTAAAGATGTTAAAAAATAAAAATAAAATAATAAAATAAAATCCACTAATATAACTTTTTTTTAACCAGTAAGAGTGGCAGAAATCCATAATCATAACAATATACTGTTATTGGCAAGGGCATGAAAAATGTTTAGACCGTTTGTAAAAATGACCACAATGATTCCCCTCCCTATAGCTACACCTCTTTGCTATGTGACTCTGCAACTCCTCCCATCAAGATGTCATTTCATTTGTGGGCTGCCCTTGTGACGGTGACTGAGTTTGACCAACAGAATACAGGAGAAGGAGCATCAAGTCAGGTCTGTCCTAGGCCTCAAGCAGATTTCACTTGTTCTCTTTGTCCACTGTCCTGTCACCATGTGAACATGCCTGGGTTAACTTTCTGCATGAGAGACACCTGGTTTCGTCAACTCCCTTTAACCCAAACTAGAGCCTACCAATCTCAAAAGCTGACCTGCAGTTGATCTCAGAAACATGACAGAGCCCAGTCTAGAGAACAGAAGGTCTATTTAGTTGTGCCTAGCCTAAATTACCCACCTGCATAATTACGAACTAATTAAATTAAATGGTGGTTTTCTTAAGCTAGTGGCTTTAGGGTAGCATTTTAGGCGGCACAAACTGATACAAGGAGATAGGCATGCTCACACGTAGCTGTTAAGAGTATAAAGCTTCCCTAGGAGAGGAAATCTGGCACTATCTAACAAAATTACACAAGCATTTACCCTCTGACCAGCAATACCACCTCTAGAAATCTATACTAAAGGCATACTTGCAAAAGTATAATATGAATTATGCATATAAAGAAGGTTATTTATTAGGCTGCATTTTGTTTAGGAAAAGAAAGGAAATAATATATATGTATATAGGCTTCTGCTGGAAAAAAGAATCAGTGAAAAGATAAATCAGAAGCTATTAAAAATGTTACCTATAGGGGGTGGGAGAGCTGGCATGACAGCAACAGAGAAGGAAGTGAGATTGCCTGAGAGTACCATTTCATATAGAATTTACTGTTGAACTGTGAAAATATTTTATATATTAAAAAAGGAACCAAAATAGTCAATAACAAAAATACCCTAGTAACACAATAGAAAAATCATTTTGGGTCCCTTCAAAATGCAATTCTTGAACTGCATGTACAAAGTGAGATATACACTAAGGACCAAAAAAATTTGCAAAAAGATAAAATTCATTTAGTACTTTAAAGTGTAATCTGGAAACGTTTTACAGACATGGTTGGAAAATGTGAATCGATGATTATGTTAATGTAATTAGAAATCACGGATTTTCAAAATAAGAAAAAGGAGACAGAGACAAAAGTGGAAAATCAAAGAAATTGAGTAAAAACTTAAAATCAATGATTTTTTCACAAACACAAATATATGTTTTTATGTTAAATATATTTATTTATACATATTTAACTGGGTTCATTAAAAGAGCCTAAAGGCAAAGTCATTCTAGGACCGGATTTTGGTTTCTAAGCACCATTCCTATCAGAATTTGAGTTCCTTGGAGAAATAGTTATTTCCAGGTCCAAAGAAGGGAAGGACCTAGATGTACCTGGGACATCTTTTGCCTGAAAGCAAGAAAATTTTCAGAGACTAATTGGGTTGTATTAAAAGGATAAAGTTTATACCTGGAAGGTGGTAACTCAACTGAGACAATTTGGGTATTAAAAATAAAACTCTAACTTATTGGAACACATTAATATGTTAAAATTCTTGATTCTATAATTATACCTAAAAAGAGGAGCTAAAACCAAAACAAACACATAAAAATCCTCGTTTGCCACCAACCATTACTCTAAAAAATTATGCTTAAAGGGAAACAATTGTTTATCCTGCCTCTACAAAGGATACAAGAATTCAGGGTAACAAGAACAGTCCTAGTGTTCTGAGAAAGAGAGCTTTTCACAGATGAATGATAGTGAATAAATGTAGAAAGAATTACAGAAATAGAAAATCAATGCCTAATAAAATAATCAAATTAAGAAGAAAGCACTGATGAATACTGAAAGAATTAAATAAAATGTTACTGGAAAATTGCATACCCACAAGATGTAAAGTATCAACCATAATCCTTCCAGGCACAAAGTGTGGGGAATGGGAGTTTACAATGGAGGAATCTAGCCTTCTCTACCTGAAGCCAGTGATCAGTCATATAATCACTATTAATTAGTAGGAAAACCATGTGTTACATGCCTCCTAACATGATGCATTATGAAGTAAATAGTGTCGCCTATAGTATTCTTGCCAAAAATTTTTTTATCTGAATTTAGTCAAACCTTTAGATCTAACATTTACAGGAAAAAGAAAAACAAGATAATGAGACAACAAGGAAATAATCAGACAAGTCCAGAAAGTGGGACATTTCTAAGGGATAACAGGCTCAAATTCTTCAAGAAGTCAATGTGGCTGGTGGGGCATGGTGACAGGGCTGTCAGGAGTTGGCGGGGAGGAAGAGGCTTGGAGAGAGTGCTCTAGATCGAAATTTTGAGAGGTATATCATCGACCAAATGAAGTGTGTCATCAGTGATTACATCCTGGTTGGAACAATTCAGCTGAAAAAGTCATTTTTGAGATAATTTTGAAAATATGAGTTTATTAAGAATAATGTATTTAGACTCTATAGGAAAAATCTTTATTTTTCAAGATGCATATGATGAATTTAGACATCAAATGTTGTAAATTCTATAAATTACCTTAAAAAAACTTCAGTAAGTATATATTTATATACATATATACATGTACACGCATATCCATATGCATATATGAAAAAATTGTTAAATCTAGTGGACAAATATATGGTAATAAATTTGTTCTTCCATTTCCCTAACATTTAACAATGTTTATAATAAAGATATATATTTAACGAATAGGTAATAATGAGTGGGGAAAAAATAAGAGGGTTGTCATCTAGCACTAATCCCACGATGTCCCGTGCTAGTTATAAAATTTTACTTCTAAGGAGGTCCTACTATAGTTTAATAGTATGGAATAAGATTTAGTTCAACCCTAGCTCTATGAGCTTAGATGAATTAAGTAAAATTTCTGATATATAGTTTCTCAGTTTTGAAATCTCTTCATATAATTCATTAGGATTAAATGAGATAATACTATGTGCTTAGCAGATGGCAAGCATTCAATTAATTTTAGCTATAATCATTATCATCATCATGATTCTGCCAACTGTACCTATTCCACTAGATATACTATTTTACATATCAACTATATAAATTAATCCTGCTGACATTTGCAAAGGTGGATGAATTTGCCAAATAGCTAACTTTAGCTCTAATTCTCTAGGCCAGTGTTTCTCAGTGTTTATATTCTGCATAAACCTAATTTTAGGAGATATTAGTGTTGACAGATGCATCACAAATCAAAACAATTCTACTGCAAACAAATAGAGATCACAAACAAAAAATTCTATGTTCAAATAATATGGGAAAATATTATCTCTAGCCCTTCTCTGAGATTCATATTTCATGTTAGTATATTAGAAGCTCTTAGAAGTCTGTAATAAAGAAACCTGTGCATTTGTGTTTACCTGCATTTACATCAGTCTTTTTAAACTTAGGAAGCACTGAACTCTTTGCATGCTGCTCACTTATTAATATTATGGAGGAAAGTGTTCTGTGAACACCGGTTTGGGAAATGGATCCATGTGAGCATCTGCATGAGGAATGTAGAGTCAGCTGTGAATGAGAGTTTCTGAGGGTTTCATTTTCTGGGTGTTCATTACCTACAGAGCTCTGGTATCTTTAGCTCCTAGCATCCACTAACTGTTTTCCAAGATCAGCTACGAACTTGGATCCACAGAAGTGTCTATATTGCCACTCTCATTGCTTTTGTTTTGTTTTTTTTTAACTGTGTTAAAAATACATATCATGAGATCTACCCTCTTACCAAAATTTGACATGCCCAATACTGTACTGTTAACTACAGACACAATGTTGTAGGGCAGATCTCTAGAACTTATTCATCTAGCTTAACTGAAACTTTATACCCACTAAACAAAAACTTGCCATTTTCCTCTTCCTCTAGCCCTGGGAGACAACCATTCTACTCTCTGCTTCTATGTGTTTGACTATTTTAGATAACTCCTGTAAGTGGAATCATGCAGTATTTGCACTTCTGTAACTGGCTTACTTCACTTACATAATATCCTCCAGGTTAAGCTATGTGGCTGCAAATGGCAGAATTTCCTTCTCTTTCATGGCTGAATAATATTCCATTGTGTGCATAAACCACATGTTCTTTATCCATTCTTCCACTGATGAGCACTTAGATTGTTTCCATGTTCTTATTTTTAAGCAATTCAATACCCAAGCCAGCTTCATTTCCTTCATTAATGCTTATTTTATACATACATGTATTTATTCATTCGTTTATCACTCTTTATCTGAATATCCATCATGAGAAAGCCACTACGCTAACAGTTCTGACAGAGGTTCAGAAGATGCATTATTCACCCTCCTTGCCCTGAAGAAGTTTGCAATCAAGTTATTTTTGTCCAATTGATGTCCTATAAGTGTAATTTTAATTTAAATGTCACTTTTCCTCTCCCAGTAACATGAATGCATTAGGTTAACAGTTAAAAATGCATACAAAGAAAAAAAGAAAATCTAAACTCATTCCAAGAAATGACTTTAATATTGAAGTATAATCAATAGTTAATTATCCTGGCAGAATGATGCATTCTAGTTTTGTTATTGCTGTTGTCTTTTAACGAGCAGGTACTTTGCTTAATGTCTGTGTAACTGGGTCTGGGAATTTTTCCACCCAAATTTATGAGCATTTTCACAACATGTGATACACATCCTAAATGTACTGTTTAGCAAAACAAAAGGAAAATGTGAATTCCAAGCTCAAAAAGTAAATCCTTGAATCCATTTGCTTTCAACCAACAAACCATAATACCTCACAGCTCAAAAAGGAAGAGGGAAAAGAGTTATTTTTAAGTCTTCCCTAACATTAAATTGCATTTTTCCACTGATATATGACATAGGCTATGGGGAAGATTGGGCACAGAAAGTCAGGGAATCAAAAACTTAGGCAATTTTTTAGATTCCACACATAAGCAATATCATACTGTATTTGTCTTTCTCTGTCTGACTTATTTCACTTAGCATAATAACCTTCAAGTCCATCCATGCTGCTGCAAATGGCAAAATTTCATTATTTTTTATGGCAGAGTAGTATCCTATTGAGTATATATATACCACATCATCTTTATCCATTCATCATGAATATAACAAAAAAGCAGACGGGTATACAGAGAACAAACTAGTGGTTACCAGTGGGGAGAGGGAATGGGGGAGGGGCAATGTAGAGGTAGGGGATTAAGAGGTACAAACTAATAGGTATAAAATAAACTATAAGGATATATTATACAACATGGGGAATATAGCCAATATTATATAATAACTATTTATAGTTATACTCCGTTTGTGGAGTATAACATTTAAGAATTGTGAATTGTACATCAACTATATCTCAATAATTAAAAAACACCTTTAGGTAAACCCTTATATGTCACTTCAGAAAAGTCCCTCTCTCTGTATTTTTCAGTTCTGTCATAAAATTGATAAAAACCTGAAATTATATTGATAAACATTGCAGTTCAACTGCATTTTCTGTGGAGACATTTGCTACAATAGTCTAAATCTTCCATTGGTCTCACAATAAAGATATTAGGATAAGAGAGTTATTCTGCATTCAGTCTAATTCTATTGGCGCAGAATTCCACTTACAGTAGCTACTGAATGAATTCTCTCTCTGAATGAAGCATTTCACTGAAGAGAGAGAGTTCTTGATTTTTAATTGAAATTTAAAAGCTTCATCCTGGAGTTAAAAGATGATAGTAAAAGCTGGTTGTAAAACAAAATCATAATTGGTTTCAAGATAAATAGCTTCTCATCAGCCAAATGTTTCTTGTAATGTTGGAATGTAGAAACTCATCATCAAACAATTTAATTTTCATTAGAATACAGTGTACATCAGGTAGTCATGCCCTAAACATTTGAATCATATGCATCTAACCTGCATGAATTTTTATGAATATTATACCTGTAGAAAATGTTTTGAATAAATTGGAGATTTTCTATTTTCCAATTAAGAGAGAGAATGTTCAAGGTGTGGGGAGATTTCGGGGGAGGAAAATTGGTATACAAATATGAAAAAGCTCTTCCTCAAGTAAAAAATAATATTTCTGAGTTTTCTGTGTCTAGGAATCCTCAGTTCCCTTCTGTAATAATCACACAGTATAAAACCAGAGTGAAACACCTGTTCTGGCAAATATGAGCTTTGCATGCAAACTGGCTCATAAACGCCTTAGCATTCATCAGAGGAAAGGAACATGCATTCACTGAAATCTTACTACATGCCACACGGTTGACTCTGTTTTACCCCTGTCCCATTTACAGAACCGTTCTGTGCATATCTTATATATGGAATTATGAGGATAAATAACATTGCAATTTCCTTTCTTCCCTCAGGGTCTTATTCTTAGCAAAAAATCCACATTTTAAAAAAATATTAGTAATACTTATGATTCCTTTTAAAGTTGGTAGAATTTTCTGAATAGAGTCCAAGGAACTAACAAGATACTGTGGGAAACTGGACTAGGATATGTGTTTGAGAAATGGTGAAGTCCAATATCATACCATCAAAAAATGAATTTAGGGCTTCCCTGGCGGTGCAGTGGTTGAGAGTCCGCCTGCAGATGGGGGACGCGGGTTCGTGCCCCCGTCTGGGAAGATCCCACATGCCGCGGAGCGGCTGGGCCCGTGAGCCATGGATGCTGAGCCTGAGCGTCCGGAGCCTGTGCTCCGCAACGGAAGAGGCCACGACAGTGAGATGCCAGCGTACGGCAAAAAAAAAAAAAAAAATGAATTTAGAGTAAAACTTTTAAAGGTTCATTATAGTCTAAATATCTTTGGAATAAATCTAACAATCATCATACACTATGAAGAAATACATGTAAGTAAATTTCACATACTATGAAAAATACTTTCCACCTCCCATGAAGTGGACACAAATTGGAATGGCTGACTGACAAAATGTCCAAAACTGTGTCACAACCCTATCCCTCACAGCTATTTCCAGGAATACACTCAAACTGGTTATGGGAAGGTGCTAACCCAAACTGATAAGACTCATAGTACACTCTTCCTTCCTTCATCACAGTTATTGGTCCAACGTGTGGTCATGTGACCTAAGCAAAGCCAACTGGACACTGCCCAGAATTTTTCAAAATCTAGCTGGGATTAAGGAAATTCTTCCTAAAGAGATGGGAACATGAAGCCATGGACATTGCTGGGTGAACACCCATCTACAGTAGAAGAGATAAAAAAGCTAAAGTTCAGAGATCAGCAAAGAAAGGAGAGAGGTCGGGAGTCGGGGGGAGATGTTGACCAATTCCTCTTATCCTTGATGTCAGTTCTCTCCTCTACAAACCTACACAAACTCATGTTTGACTTCTGTCACTTCCAAATGATAGCACCCTGTCTAATATGCTCAGCAGTTTAGAACTGTCTGTCAACCCTGGCTAAATCAAGTGTAGGTTTGAAGCGTTTAAACGGATTTTTTTTCATGAAAACCTGGAATTTGATTCATTGTCAATAGCAATGAAAGTCACGGGGAAATCTACCATCACAGCTAATTTTAAAAATTCAAACTGTAACTCCCATTATTATCTATGTATTTTTGATTTTTTGGTACACTAATCATCTCAATCCTCCATGCAATCAAGGTCTTTTTACTTTTGTTCACTCTGATCTATATACTTAAGTGATTAGACAATTAATAATAATATGACAAATTAATTCTATACCATTATTAGCAGCTAGTATAACAAATATTAACTACAAGCCAGATACTATGCTCTGTTTTGATTGCCTCAGTACTCTTATAAGTCAGTTATTATTAAAATCCCCTATTATAAATAAACTGAGGCATAGAAAATGTACTCAAAGTTGCACAGCTAGTAAATGTAAAAGAGCTGGGGTTAAAACCCAGGAAATTTACCTCCTTTAAAGAGGGTATATTCAAACCTAAAGCAGTGTTTGCAAAACTGATGAGTTCTGAAGTCACAAAATAGTGGAAAATTCTATTTGTATCAAATGAGGTAGGGAGAAGAATGAAGGCAGTTCACTATCATCATGTCCAGGCTGTGCTCCCATCCCCACCGGAATTGTCAAAGTGATGTTGTGGGCTTTTGTTGAAAATCTCTCTCATCCCCTACACAGCTTCTTAGTTTTCATAGTATCCCTAGTGCCTGGCATAGAGTTTAGGACACCGTCCTCAACTTCATAAAAACTACATGTATGAAAGAGTAGAGTCATTAAATGAATGAATGGATAATCTAGGGGAAAACGAGAGTGGAGAACAAGAAGTGTGTAATGAAAAATGAATTAAAGGATCTGTGAAATCTGGGAAGGGCACTGCAGAAAATTCAATCCCTCCAAAAGAACTCAATCAGATTATACTCCATCCCCCCCACCACAAGGCCACTATTCTATTTTCCCTCCTCTTTGGAATGTTGAAGAGCTTCAAGGATATTTTATTCCTACCTCCCCCTCCTTTTTTGCCCCCAGCAATTCCTTAGCTAGGAATGACTATATAGACGTAGTGCGCCTATTTTAGACATTGCTCTCCGGCTTTCCAGCTACAGGCTTATGAAGACCTGCTTGTTTCTTGCACATTTAATAAAGCCCACAGGCAAGTGGAAAAACAACATAGAAAGGAGGTCAGACCAAGATCCATCTTTTTTTCCCGTTTAGCAGTGTGCTTTAACTGTGATATCTAAGCAACGAGTAAAACCTTAAAGTGCAGGGTCCTTTTCTATGTCCCTTCTTTAGCTACTTTGCCAAGAAGACATGAGTGTTACACTGAGGATCTGTTCATTGCTGGATTTCTCTTCTTCACTTGTCATTGTTGGAACTGGGGACAGAGTATCTGGGGTTGGAAGGGGGTGGGAAAAGCAGAGAAACTCTATCTAGTCCATCACTAATTTCTCAAGTGCTTACTTATTCTGAATTTTAACACAGAAGGGAATTATGTGTAAGCTGAATTAACCGTTGACTTCTCTGCCTTCTGGAGATTGTTCTAATTAAAACAAGTGATTTTAACCTCCTAGGTCAGATGACACATTGGTGCTCTATGCTCTCAATCTAGTCTGCATATGTGTTTGGTTTTCCTAGTATTGTCTTTAAAAATATTGTGAACATTTTTAAACTGAGAGGTTTTTTCCCCCACTAAGATCAGATACACAGTAAAAATGTCCCCTTACCACTCCTTTTAAACACCACACTCAACGTTCTAGCTATTGCAATGAGAAAATAAAAGGCATACAGATTGAGAAGGAAGAAATAAAACTGTCTTTGCAGATGATGTCTATGTAGAAAATTTGAAGGAATCAGCAACAACAACAAAAACTCCTGTAACTAATAAGCAGTTATAGCAAGGTGGCAGGATACATGGTTAATATACAAAAGTTAATCATTTTTCAATACACCAGTACTGAACAAGTGGAATTTGAAACACACAATGCCATTTACCTTGGCATCCAAAAAAATGAAATGATTAGGTATAGATGTAACAAAATATGTACAAGATCTATATGAGAAAAACTACATAATGGATGAATTAAACCAAAGAATAACTAAATAAATGGAGAGATATTCCATGTTAATGGATAAGAAGACTCAATATCGCCAAGATGTTCGTCTTCCCAACTTGATCTGAAGATTCAATGAAATTCCAATCAAAATCCCAGGAAATTACTTGGTGGACATTGACAAACCAATTCTAAACTTTATATGGAGAGGCAAAAGGCCCAGAATAGCCAACAATACATTGAAGGAGAAGAAGGAAGTTGGAAGACTAACACTACCTAACTTCAAGACTTACTATAAGCTATAGTAATCAAGACAACGTGGAAATAAGAGACAAACAGATCAGTGAAACAGAATAAAGTCCAGAAATAGACCTTCATAAATATAGTCAACTAATCTTTGACAAAAATGTAAAGGCAATAAAATGTAGCAAAGATATTCTTTTTATCAAATGGTGCTGAAACAACTAGATATCTACATGCAAAAAAAAACCCAGTCTAGACACAGACCTTATATCCTTTATAAAAATTAAGTCACAATTGATTGCAGACCTAAAACTACATAACTCAAAAAAACAAAAAGACAAACAAACAAAAAAAAAACCCTAGACAATAACACAGGAGAAAACCTAAATGACCTTGAATATGGCAGTGGCTTTTTAGATATAACGTGAAAGACACAATCTATGAGAGAAGTGATTAATAAGATGGATGTCATTAAAATAAAAAACTTTTACTCTGAAAAGGACAATGTCAAGAGAATGTGAAGACATATCAGACTTGAAAAAAATATTTGCAAAAGACACATCTGATAAAGGACTATTATCCAAGATAGACAAAGTACTCATAAAACTTAGCAAACAGCTCAATTAAAAAATGAGCCAAAGACCTTAACACACACACCTCACCAAAGAAGAAATACAGATGGCGAATAAGTGTATAAGAAGATGCTCCACATACATGTCATCAGGAAGATGCAAATTAAACCAATGAGATACCACTGTACACCTATTAGGATGTCCAAAAACCAAAGCACAACACCAAATGCTAGGCAGGGTACGGAGCAAAAGGAATTTTCATTCATTGCTGGTGGAAATGCATAATGATACAGCCACTTCAGAAGAGAATTTGGTCGTTTCTCACAACAGTAAACATACCATTCCCATACAACCCAACATCATTGCACTCCTTGGTATTTACCCAAAGTCTTTGAAAACGTATATCCACATAAAAACGTGTACACGATTTTACAGAAACTGTATTCACAAGTGCCAAAATTTGGAAGCAATAAAGATGTCCTTCAGGAGGTTAATCAACTGCAGTACATCCAAACAATGGACTATTATTCAGCACTAAATATTTTGAGTTATCAAGCCACGAAAAGACATAGAAGAAACTTAACGGCCTATTACTAAGCGAAAGAACCAATCTCAAAAGGCTACATACTATATGATTTCAATTATATAACGTTCTGGAAAAGGTGAAATCATGCAGTCAGTAAAAAGATTAGTGGTTGCCAGGGGTTAGGGAGAGTGGAGTAATGAACAGGCAGAGCATGGGGTATTTTTAGGGCAGTGAAAATACTCTATAGGATACCATAATGATGGATAAAGGCCATTATACATTTGTCCAAAATAGAATGTACAACACCAAGAGTGAACTATAATGTAAACTGTGGACTTTGGGTGATTTTGATGTATCTATGTAGATTCATCAGTTGTAACAAATATACCAATCTGGTAGGTGATGTCAATAATGGGAGAGCTATGGGTATAGGGGCAGGAGGTATATGAGAAATCACTGCAACTTCCCCTCAATTTTTTTTGTGAACTAAAACTGCTCTGAAAAATTATCTTAATGAAAAAAACTGGGAACTTTCACATACGACATTCTAATTCTCTTCAAAAATCAATCATTTTCATCTTGATAAAGCCTAGCAGTCCTTGGGAAACTAGGCTCAGAGCCACTTGCCATTTGTCATCGAGCTCATAAGGATTTTTTTTCACAGAGTAGAGAAATATCTCTGTCTCCCTCTCATCCTCTCTGTGTCTCTTAAAAGTAGGACTACAAAGGAAAGATTAAGATGGCAAAATGACTTCTTATGCCTACCTTACTTCACTCATACGTTACCTGTTGGCCCCTATGAACTATAGAGTTTATGAGCCTTAGTTATGGATGGTAAAATGATGCCTGTTCATGGAAAAAATATTATAGGAGTCACAATGATACTGATAATAGATAACATTTAATAGAGCACTTACTCCTTACTAAGTGCTTTATATACAACGTGTAATAAATATTATTATAACCTTCATTTTACAAGTGAGGAAAATAGAGGTTAGAAATGTTATGTAATTTCTCAAGGACGCTTACAACTAGTTAGTAGTTGATTTAGGAATCTAAACCAGGAGTTTTTGATACCCAAGGCCAACTCTGAACAAATATGTATACAGTACTAGCTCCATAAAATATAAAGTGTTCGACTTAAGCTGGAGACTAGTTCTCTTTATAATTTTATATTAATGATTCCTAGGACTCCTCTCAGTAAGATTTCTACATGAGCATTAAGAGTGATAGTTATCCAAGATCAGCATACATGAAACACATAAAACATAAGAAATAAATGCTCAACAAGTTTCCAATATTAACTCTTTTGCATGATTATTTACTGGTTTGGTTAATTCGTGTATGTTTGAGTGGGTTGTCAACAACATCAACCTGAATTCTAAATGGCTTTTTCCAGGGCTATTGGTTCTGGGATATAACTTGATAACTTGATATGTGGTAGGATTTCTTGGGCCAGACTCCAACAGCTGAGTCTTTGAACACTACAGGTTTAGACAACTAGCCAGAGAGTGTGAAAATACATTTCTCTGTATCACTTGGGATCTTACGAAGAAGCAGATAGTACACACAAATGGGTAATCTAAGGAGAGTCTTACCTGTAGGCAGAATACTAGGAAACCATGAGGCATCATTATCATTCCTAATATAAAACAGCAAAGTAAGGAAGCAGTTACCAGAACCTGGAGATTGAGAGAGCTCTGTGGAAAGGGTCACCTGAAGCACTATAGCTTTGCTTAAAGGAAGCAGTCAGCATTGGTGATGTTGTAAGAACGGACCCAGGGAAATAAACACCATCACCGCACTTTTCTTCAGGCCTCCTACCAGTTCTTGGCACAGGCCAGAGAACCCACTGACGTAATCTAACAAGTCAGCTCTCCTAAGGCACACACAAGGTGGAAAAGGGCAGAGAGTATATCTGGAGTGGAGGAAGAAATTCAACACACAACTCCTGGCTGAAATGACTAGGTTTTTCAGGCTGACAGACATCTTTTCAAACACAAATCAGGGCAAACCATTAAGCAACTTACATTTTACTGGGTAAGGCTCTGAAATAATGAAAAACACTGTATAGAATTTTAATATAGGAATATGCTTAGAGGTCTAGTTTTACACCTTTTCTGAAGCATGAGTCACTGCTAACAATACCCCCAAACAGTGGTCTCATCCATCCTCGGTTTGAACATCTGAAATGATAAAGAACTCGCTTATCCCTGAATCAGACAAGACTCCTTAAGGTGCAAGAGATTGAAATCCAAGTCTGACCATTGACATAATCGGAATTTCAAGTGTGGCGTTCATGCAAAGCTGGATCCGGGGGCTCAGATAATATCATCAGGTACTGTTATTATTGCTATCTTATGAGGCACAGAGAGGTTAACTTGCCCTAGGTTATTCAGCTAATAAAATAGAATATGTACAAGCAATTTTGCTTCTCAAGTTTGTACTATGATCCACTAAAAAATCGGAAGGCACTGTAATGGTATATAAAGCTTCAAGGGAAATTTTTTCAACCACACTAGTAAGCAAAGAAATAAAAATTCTTCCAATATGAAACCACTTTCAGCTGTCAAATTGGCATGTTTCAATAAAAATAATATCCAAAATTAGTCAGCAAGAAATGCAAACTCTCTTCTGCTGCTGGTGGAAGTTTGTGTAAGATTCTGCAAAACAATTTGGCATTATGTAACCAGAGTCTCAGGAACATATATTCTTTGGAAACACATAGCCTATGGATGTATTCAAATCTATAACTGCAATAATGTTAAATGCTATGAAAAATAACAAATATCAGAAACAATCTAAACATTGAGCACTTAGAAACTGATTAAATTTTGAGACATCCACTCTATGGAATACAAAGCAACCATTAAAAATGTTGACACACTTTGCTGTATACCTGAAACTAACACAACACCGTAAATCTAGTACACGTCAATAAAATTTTTTAAAATAGACAAAGGACCTGAATAGACATTTTTCCAAAGAAAACATCCAAATGGCCAACAGATACATAAACGATGCTCAACATCATTAATCATCAGGGAAATGGCAATCAAAACCACAATGAGCAATTACCCCACACCTGTTAGAATGGCCGTTATCAAAAAGACAAGAGATACCAACTGATGGCAAGGATGTGGAGAAAAGGGAACCCTCAATGCAATGCTAGGGGGAATGTAAACTGGTGTAGCCACTATGGAAAATGGTATGGAAGTTCCTTAAAAAATTTAAAATACAACTACCTTCCTCTTCTTGGTATATATCTGAAGGAGACAAAATCACTATCTTGAAGAGATAATCTGCACTCCCATGTTCATTGCAGCATTATTTACAATAGCCAAGACATCATGGAAGCAACCTAAGTGTCTGTCAACAGAAGAACAGATAAAGAAAATGTGATATACATCTATATCTATATAAAATGGAATGTTATTCAGCCATAAAAAGAAGAAAACCTGTTATTTGCAACAACATTGATAAATCTTGAGGGCATTATGCTAAGTGAAATAAGTCAGACGAAGAAAGACAAATAATGTATGATCTCATTTATATATGGAATCTAAAAAAGCCAAACTCATAGAAACAGAGAGTAGAATGGTGGTTGCCAAGGACTGGGGGATGTGGGAAGTGGGGACATGTTGGTCAAAAAATATAAACTTCCACTTATAAGATGAATAAGTTCTGGGGATGTAACGTACAGCATGGTGACTATAGTTAACAATACCATATTGTTAAAAGTTGCCAAGAGAGTAGATCTTAAAGGATTTCAACACATATGCAGAAAAAGGTAGTTATGTGAGGTCTTGGAAGCGTTAGACTAACTTAATTGCAGTAATCATTTTCCAATATATACGTGTATCAAATCACCACACTGTATAACTTAAACTTCCACAATGTTACTGTCAATTCGATCTCAATAAAAGCTGGAAAAAATGTTAATGCCCTTAAAAAATAAACAAAATAAAAATGTTGACATATAATAATTAATAATACACAAATATGCTTATTTTATTTTACTGAATGAGCTAAAAAAAAAAGTAAAAAGTAAATTGAGAGAAACTGGAATTTCTCTCCCAAGAATTTCCAAGGGGCTCACTAACCCTCATACAGATTCTCAGCAGAATTAATCTACACAGCAAACTCCCTTAAGAATTCAATTCACAGAAAATTTGATGCCTACAAATCTTTCTAGGAACATATCTAGGACAGAGGGTGAGTATTCCTGAACTAAGTGAGAGCTCTCGGTGCCTGCACCCCACCTTGGCAATGGCCATGATTTATCAGCTTGTATTATGCTCTGGTGGAAAGAGCATCAGTGATAAAGGAATATCTATTCTCTACCTTGATTCAGCAGGTGTGTGTGAGAGAAAATCTCCCTTAGGTCTTCACAGCTTCCTCATTTCGTGTCCTTTCAGAAAAAGACGTGTGGAGGCCTAAAGTAAATGACTTCTGTCTTCACTCCCATGAGATATTCCTCAATTTCTCTCTGAATTTAGTTGAAAAATAAAGTCTCAACCATATTCAAGCAGACTTTTTCCCTCTGCTTTGTACTAGTCAAGCCATACAACTTGAAGCACTGTATTTTTGGATACAAAGTAACACCATGTTCATCTTAGAATATGTAAAAAGACAAACTTTTAAAAAACGGAAGAAGAGAAAATAATCCATAATCCTACCACTACTAGTATCAATACCACTTTTAATATTTTGTGTATATATTTCTAGAATTTTCCTATGGAAATATACACCTTTTTTATATCCATGAAATCACACTCTGCATCCTGTGCTATAAGGCTTTTACACTTACTGAAACAACATAAATATCTTTGCCTATCATTGTATACGCTAAAGCAGGATATTTACCACCCAGATGTGAATTTGTTGGTAAGAAAGAAAAGCTAAGGGTTCTGAAGTGAAGAGAGCAAGAAACCTTTAATGCTGCTGATGTGTGCTGATGTTCCGACTGCCACTAAAAACGATTAGGGATGAGGAGGGAACAAGAAGGAATCTGATGTTTATTATTAACAAGACCTCTTACTAAGTACCTTACATTCACGAACTCACCCCAGTCATCACCCCTGGAGGCAGGAATGTTTATTCTCCATTTGCCATGTGAAGAAATTGAGACTCTGAAAGATTATGTGCCTTACCCAAGGTTGTGTTGCTATAAAATAGGAGCCAGGACAAAACTTGCTGTGTCTGACGTCCAGCCCCTTCATACAGAATGGAAGAACCAGGACGCAAACTCAATTATGTTGACTCCTGGCTTCCCTGGTGGCGCAGTGGTTGAGAGTCCGCCTGCCAATGCAGGGGACGCGGGTTCGTGCCCCGGTCCGGGAGGATCCCACATGCCGCGGAGCAGCTGGGCCCG
>RJWK010015112.1:0-36835 GCA_004363435.1 Platanista minor | reverse complement strand
AAAAAAAAAAAAAAAAAAAAAATTGGGGTTTATCCCAGGAATGCAAGGATTCTTCAATATATGCAAATCAATCAATGTGATACAGTGTATTAACAAATTGAAGAAGAAAAACCATATGATCATCTCAATAGATGCAGAAAAAGCTTTTGACAAAATTCAACACACATTTATGATAAAAACTCTCCAGAAGGTGGGCATAGAGGGAACCTGCCTCAACATAATAAAAGCCGTATATGACAAACCCACAGCAAACATCGTTCTCAATGGTGAAAAACTGAAAGCATTTCCTCTAAGATCAGGAACAAGACAAGGATGTCCACTCTCACCACAATTATACTACATAGTTTTGGAAGTCCTAGCCACGGCAATCAGAGAAGAAAAAGAAATAAAAGGAATACAAATTGGAAAAGAAGAAGTAAAACTGTCACTGTTTGCAGGTGACATGATACTATACATAGAGAATCCTAAATATGCCACCAGAAAACTACTAGAGCTAATCAATGAAATTGGTAAAGTTGCAGGATACAAAATTAATGCACAGAAATCTCTTGCATTCCTATACACTAATAATGAAACATCTGAAAGAGAAATTAAGGAAGCACTCCCATTTACCATTGCAACAAAAAGAATAAAATACCTAGGAATAAACCTACCTAGGGAGACAAAAGACCTGTATGCAGAAAACTGTAAGGCACTGTTGAAAGAAATTAAAGATGACAGCAACAGATGAAGAGATCTACCATGTTCTTGGATTGGAAGAATCAACATTGTGTAAATGACTATACTACCCAAAGCAATCTACAGATTCAATGCAATCCCTATCAATGGCATTTTTCACAGAACTAGAACACAAAATTTCACAATTTGTATGGAGACACAAAAGACCCCGAATAGCTAAAACAGTCTTTAGGGGAAAAAACGGAGCTGGAGGAATCAGACTCCCTGACTTCAGACTATACAACAAAGCTACAGTAATCAAGGCAATATGGTACTGGCACAAAAACAGAGATGTAGATCAATGGAACAGGATAGAAAGCCCATAGATAAACCCACGCACCTATGGTCAACTAATCTATGACAAAGGAGGCAAGGATATAAAATGGAGAAAAGACAGCCTCTTCAATAAGTGGTGCTGGGAAAACTGGACAGCTACATGTAAAAGAATGAAATTAGAACTCTCCCTAACACCATATACAAAAATAAACTCAAAATGGATTAGAGACCTAAATGTAAGACTAGACACAATAAAACTCTTAGAGGAAAACATAGGAAGAACACTCTTTGACATAAGTCACAGCAAGATCTTTTTTGATCCACCTACTAGAGTAATGAAAATAAAAACAAAAATAAACAAATGGGACCTAATGAAACTTAAAACCTTTTGCAAAGCAAAGGAAACTACAAACAAGACGAAAAGACAACCCTCAGAATGGGAGAAAATATTTGCAAACGAATCAACGGACAAAGGATTAATCTCCAAAATATATAAAGAGCTCATGCAGCTCAATATTAAAAAACCAAACAACCCAATCAAAAAATGGGCAGAAGACCTATATAGGCATTTCTCCAAAAAAGACATACAGATGGCCAAGAAGCACATGGAAAGCTGCTCAACATCACTAATTATTAGAGAAATGCAAATCAAAACTACAATGAGGTTTCACCTCATACCAGTCATCAGAAAATCTACAAACAACAAATGCTGGAGAGGGGCAGAGAAAAGGGAACCCTCTTGCACTGTTGGTGGGAATGTAAATTGATACAGCCACTATGGAGAATAGTATGGAGGTTCCTTAAAAAACAAAAATAGAATTACCATATGACCCAGCAATCCCACTACTGGGCACATACCCAGAGAAAACCACAATTCAAAATGACACATGCACCCCAATGTTCATTGCAGCACTATTTACAATAGCCTGGTCATGGAAACAACCTAAATGCCCATTGACAGATGAATGGGTAAAGAAGGTGTGGTACATATATACAATGGAATATTACTCAGCCATAAAAAGGAACGAAATTAGGTCATTTGTAGAGATGTGGATGAATCTAGAGACTGTCATACAGAGTGAAGTAAGTCAGAAAGAGAAAAGCAAATATCATGTATTAACGCATATATATGGAACCTAGAAAAATGGTACAGGTGAACTGGTTTGCAGGGCAGAAATTGACACACAGATGTAGAGAACAAATGTATGGACACCAAGGGGGGAAAGTGGTGGGGTGTGGGAGTGGTGGTGGGATGAATTGGGAGATTGGGATTGACATGTATACAGTAATATGTATCAAATGGATAACTATTAAGAATGTGCTGTATAAAAAAATTAATAAAATAAAATTGAAAAAAAAGAACTGATTGAAGGCCATGGTTCAGCCACTGGCACAAAGCTGCAGAAGTTTGCTTTGCTCTGTTCCAGAGGATGGGCTAGTGGTGCAGGTGGGTGTGGAGGCTGCCATGCATGTGATGGCACTTTCTGAAATTGTGACCTTCCCAGGGGGTTTCAAGAGCAATAGAAACAGTGAACCTGGAGAAATGGAATGATGTGGTTTGATTGAGATTTCCTGAGATAGGACTAAAGCCCAGCACAGGAGTTCACAGATTTTCTTTTCCTTCAAGGGATTTCCTTCTCTGTAGCAAAGTAATTGAAGTACAGTGGATGTTTGGGATGCCAAAAAGTAGAAAAGTTCAAAGTACAGCAGTGGGGAGAACCTCAGTTAATCAAACATTTTAAACAGGATTTCTAATAAAAGAAAGCAGTGAAGGATGGACAAGCTGGTTTTTCTTTCCCTTGACCTTTTCTAGGGCAGGCAGTGCCCAAGGGAGTTTCTGAAGCTGATAAGTAAAGAATAATAGACAAGTATACAAGATCGGATCAAGTAGTAGAATGGTTTCTTCAGTATGTTGTTGGGAAGATGCTTTTGGTGAATACACACTTAGGTGGAGGATAGTACATGTTAAATTGAAATAAAATGACTCTGAGTGTCTAACAACGGGTAGTAATGCCATCTACCAAATCTAAACCAACGCCTGTCTGATGACTCAGAGGTCCCCATCCTAGGTACATCCCCGAGAGAAATGAAGGCCTGAGTTATTGAAATCCCACTCTGATGGTTAACCCACAGTTAACCCAGACTCTATGGATTAAGGGCAAAGTCTCCAAAAGGCTGCCCTCACTTAAGACGCCAATAGCAAGTCCAGGGGTCGGTCCCCAGACCACTTGTACATCGACCAACTGGCTACAAATTAGCTGTTTTCTCATGACTTCCTCTCTGGGACAAGTCAGAAGACTCAGGAAAGCACGATATTATAGTTATAGTTTTAGTTAATGGATACAAGCCAAGACCAGCCAAATTAAGAGACACATAGGGAGAGGGTCTAGGAGGGTCCCAAACACAGACCTCCTATGTCCTTTCCCCTTGGATTCAGGACATGCCACTATCCTGGTACATCTGTATGTTCACCAACCAGGAGGCTACCCATGCTGTCCAGAGGTTCTATTGGGGTTTCATTGCATCACTGGGATTTATTGAATCACTGGCCCCATGACTGAACTCAACCTGCTGCCCCCCTCGCCTCCTTAGAGGTCAAGCTGTGGCTCAAAGTTCCAACCCCCGGTCATGTTTTATCTTTCTCTCAAGGCCAGCTCTCTTCCTGAGACTATCTAGGGTCCTACCATGGAGCCACCTCATTAGCATAAGCTCAGGAGGGGCCACCAAAGGATAATAATACTCCTATCACTGGGGAAATTCCAAGGATTTAGAAGGTCCATCCCAGGAAGCTGAAACAAAGACAAGACACGTTTATATTCTATCCAACATCAGAGTTATCAGCTTTTTAATTCACTGTCTCTGAAACACAAATTGCACGATCATGGCATGAGCAGTATCTCACCATATTTACTCATTTATTTTACCTTTTCCCATTCAAGAGAGTATATGGGCAGGCAAAGCATTGCTGCTGGAATAGGTTATAATAGGGTACTGCAGAGAACATAAGTTGTCCTCCATAGCCATTCTTCCATTGCAGTAACTCCAAGTAGAGTTGGGCATTTGACCATCCACAATAAAGATCGAATGTCCCAGGCTCCTTTGGAGTCAAGTGTGACCATGTGGTTCAGTTTTTGTCACAGAATGGAAATGGAAATGTCTGCAGCACCTTCCCTAAGAGGGTGCAATGCTTGCTCATTTGGTCCTTCCTTTTCTTATTGGCCTGGACCGTCCATGTGATTGCAGAAACTCTAGTCACTATACTGAATCTCGATGAGGAAAGATGACTCAGGAATGGTGTGGTGATAAATCTTCAGTCACATAAGTGACCAAACCCCTGGGCTGATTTCCCCTGCACTTTTATGTGTGAGAGAAATTGACATCTGTCTTCATATGATTATTTTAGGACACCAATCATCATCAGTATCTTTATTGATGCTCTATTTTAAGAAATCACTGTGCTCTTCTATTATTTACTTACAGTCAGTAATGAATTTCCTTCTACACACACTATTATCTCAAGATAACACACCTGCTCATTGCCTGTAGCTCTGCACTCACGTGCTCTAATGGACATTTCTTGGGTCTTAGTTACCAAGCATTCATCCACACCTCACTTCTTTGTGGTCCAAGCACCCAATTCCATTTGGGGAACACTTCTTTCCTATTCTTTGTCCACGTGTTTCAAAAGGTTTATACACCTGGATTCAGGTATTGGATCATGGATCCCAGATAGAGTTAAACAGATGGTTGCCCCAGGCATGGAAATTCTCCCTAAGTGAGCCCAGATTGGTCTAAGCAGAGTGAATTCAGGTATTTGTTCTGGAGCCATTAGAGAGAGATGATTTATTTTCTGCTTAAAATGCTAGAATGGAGAGGGTAGCCTGAAACAATGGGGCCACATCATACAGCGCCACGGATGAGCCCAACCCAGCAAAGGGTGGAATGGGGAGATGGAGGAAAGCCAAGTGGGATACTGTCATTTAACCCCAGGTTCTAGGCAAGCCTGAAGCCAGCCAGCTCCGTCCCCATTATTTTAGTCACGAGTCAACAAAATCCCTCAGATGTTTTTTTTCAGTTAAACTGGGTCGACTTGGGATTTATGTCACTTGCATCTGTAGAAAGTTCAAACTGATGGGAAAGAGGCCACCAACTAGCACAGGACTATGCTCCTTTCCACTCCATCACTTCCTTACTAGAAGGAGAACACCTACTTCTGTTCATTAAATCCTGTGCTTTCTGACAATGGGTGCTCATGTCTACTTTTTTGTTTCTTCTTAAATGGACTATTGGCTTGCCTGACATCACTAAGATGGAAACAACTCTGAGGGCAAGTTATTGCTGTAGCATTACAGAAAAAGATGAGCAGCATCTGGAGTTCCTGAACCTTCAGAGATGGTGATTCCAGCAGCCTGTAAAGATTTGTGAAACGCACCGATACACAAGGCAACGACCATGGCCTATGAAATGCAGCCAGGGCTTTCAGACAATAGTTTCAACTGGAAATGAGTTGTGAAAAATAAAGACTCCAGGGCCATGTCTTTATTTTAATGGAAGGGTGATTTAATACGGTCTTCAAAGATAGTATTAACACTTCAGGAAAGGACAGTGTGAATACAGTGAAACGTAATAGGCTACAAAATACAGGACATTGGAGACAAAAATGGACACATAGGATTACTCACTAGAGGAGTCTTTCTCCTCCCTTCAACAGGGACTATCAAGTAAAACAGGTTCTTACTGAGAAAAAAAATTGCATGTTTATTGATCATAAAATATTTCATGAGCCTGGTCTGATCAGAAGGTTTAGGGGTAAGGAAAAAATAGTAAAAAAGAAAAAAAGCTTTAGTATTAAAGTTCAAGGACTTTTCCTGATCACAGCAAAGAGGAGAATTTACACCTGTTACCTGTCCCATCACTCCATCCTCAAATTCTCTCTCTCTGACTCAGGCAGGGCTGGGCTGTGCAGAGACGGAGGTGATCACTAGCCTGATGTACCACCCTAGTTATGCACATGGGGACTGGCTCTCCCTGGTTGGCTTTGTAAATGTAGACTCAATGGACCTGGAGACTGGGGTTTCACCCCAGAAGAAAAAGGAAAATAAAAAAACCCTATGTTTTTCTCTTTGGATATTTTATTTGCTCTTGTATTCTGATTGGTTTCTGGGCTGAGAAAAGGGAAGTTGCTTTTAATTGCCTCTGCTCTTAAATGACTAAAATCACACTCTTACGCTTTAGATTAGGGGAATAAAAGCATTAAAAAATGGTTAATAACAGAAGAGAAGCAGACTCAGAGACACAGAGAACAAACTAGAGGTTACCAGTGGGGAGACAGAGGGAGGGGTGAGATAGGGGTGAGAGGTGGGAGCTACAGTCTACTGGGTGTAAGGGGGGCTCAAGGATATATGTACATCATGGGGAATAGAACCAATATTTTGTAATAACTGTCAATGGAAAGTAACCTTTAAAGTTGTATAAAAAATTTTAAAAATAAAGGGACCACGAAAATAACCTTTAATAATGTAAAAAAGAATGAATAATGTTTACTTATTTTAAGGGAAACATTATTTTAGTCCTATTACTCTATTGCCTTCTAAGAAATCATAAATATAGATTCAATTTTAATCAGAAAAATGGATCCAGAAACTATTTAGGCCAGCAGCAAATAGCTCTTTTTTGCTCTTTTGCTCTGGGTTAACACACGGTAGGTGACTAATTCACCATTCCAGGCAGATCCATTCCCTACCTTAGTTTCAGGAGCAGAAATAGCCTTTATTTGTCTGCTTCGGGGGGCTGTTACAAAAAGCTGCTGTTTATGCTAATTCTTGCTTACCTGCAAATATGCCTGTGGATGTTTTGTGCTTCACAAGGCTTTGGAAGAATAATTCCCATCCTTGAAAGTGAGCTTCTGTTTTAGCCCTATTGTGAGCCTTCAGGGTCTTGGGTGCACAGTGGGTTTATACGGGGAATCATTATGGGGGGGGAGCTGGTCTTACATTTTCTTTCCTTTCTCTATTTTCTCTCTTCCTTCCTCCTTCCCTCCTTCTTTCTTTCTTTCTCTTTCTTTCTTCCTTCCTTCCTTTCTTCCTTTCTTTCTCTCTTTCTCTCTTTCTCTCTTTCTTTCTTCTTCATTCATTCACATTTAGTTCCGATTCATTTGGAAGTTTTTCTCGTGCGGTGTGAGGAATGGATAATATGGTCTCTGACTGAATGCCTCTTCCCTTATTCTGACACCATTTATTTTAAAGACTATTTTTTGCCCGCAAGTTTTGAAAGACAATGTTAACCATGGACTAGCTAATTACATGAAATTAGGTCTATTCTTCACTTCCTGTTCAATTCCACTCACCACTCACCTGGCTATCATGTGCTGATGCCAGCCCCTCACTGCTCTTATTTATTTATTTATTTTGATACTTGGTATGTCTAATTCCCCCTCAGACTTACTTTTCAGTAGTATTTTCCAGGCTATTCTTATGTGTTTACTTTCTATATAAAATTTAATGTCAGTTTGCATCACTCCAAAAAAATGTATTAAAATTCTGATGAATTAAAATATTGATGATCTTGAGATGTCCTACTGAGAACAAGAGAGACCATATCTATTCAAGTCTACTTTTGTCTTGAGTGGGTTTTTTTTCTCTTTTTTCATATTGGCTTTGCACATTTCTGCTTACATTTATCCAGAAATATTTACCTACTTTGTTGCTATTACAAATGACATTCACGGATTCATTTTATCTTCTAACTAGTTATTACAGATGCATATCAATGCTATTGATTTTTGTAATTCAATTTTGTGTGGTGCTGTTTTGCTGGATTCTTACAGCCTTTGACTTAGTTTTAGCATTGACTCTCTAGGTATATGGTTAGGTCCTCTACAAATAAAGATGGCTTTGCTTTCTCTTCCCAATTTGTATACTCTTAACTGTTTCATTTGGTCTAATTGCCTTGACTATTACCTCAAGGATATCATTAAATAATAGGGGAAATGGTGGACCCTCTTGCCTTGTTTATGATCTCAGTGGGAAGCCTTCTAAGGTTCCCCCATTTTATAAATTATTGGCTAAAATATCGAGGTCTACATCCACCATTTTTATTTTCTTGACATTTTATATTAGGAATGTGTGTTGAATTGCGTCAATGTTTTGTGAAGCGTCTGTGAAGATAACCACTCTCTATTTTTTCTCCTCTCCTTCTCCCCACTGCCCAGAAGGGATGAGGAGTAAGGGAATTCCTGGGAAAAGGAGGCTGTGTGTCTAGGTGGGATGGGAGTCTCTGGGTCTGAGAGCTCCAAAGGGCAGAAGTGCCCTCTGGACTGTCCATGCTGAGGGACTTCCCAGAATGCAACTTGTCAAAGTGCCATCGAAATAAAGGTGTACTACTCTGCTACTTTGGGGTCTCTGTTCCTTGATCAACCCAGAAATCCTTCCCACTCACCATCTCCTTCCTCCTCCTGCATCTTTTATGTTCCTGAAATGGTTGAAAGGCTTTAAGAACTATTGAACAAGTTCACAGTTGCACCTTTGAAAATCTTCATTCTGGTGTGTGACCTTATTTTGGAAATCTTGATGTTTTGGTCAACACTTCCTGCTTCACAGATGTTGAGCATCTTCTATAGACAGTGGTATAACATCATAAGGACACTTGTTTTACGGGATTAGTACCTGATGCACAGGTGAGGTGTGACCCTAAATAATCTCACTGAATCTTCCCAACAAGGAAATTTATTAACATGTGCTGAGATTATAGAGGCTAAGTATTAAGATGGAAAGGAAGAAACCTCAAGGCAGGTTGGAATGCTTGGAAATTCTCCACCGTCTCTCATTGACAGCTAAGGACTTGATAGTTATCCTAAAAGAACAATTATCTGGACTTTTAAATGTCTCCTTACAGTCTTTGGTTTTATTTCTTTCTCTGTTGTGTCTCAGTGATTTCCACCTTTTATGAGCTTCATTACTACGAAGAACAACGTTATGTATACAACCATGTACTGCATACCATAAGGATATTTAAAGAGATTTTCGAGGGCCATTTTCTACAGGAGGTTTCCACTTGTGTTCTGAATTTACAAACCACACACCGGTGTAAGATATGACCTGGTGTAAGATATGACCCGGTTGCACAAGTGTGTAGGAAACATCATGGAAGAAACAGAACTATGTTAAGTGCTGTTTCTGCACCCAAAGGGCTTTTATGTTAACAGGGTAGCTGAGTTGTCATCTTAGAGGGTTTTATGCTGGTAACTTGTCTAAAGTGACCCAGTGGGGTTGATGCATATGAAGAAGTCGCTGTGGCTAAAGGCAGTGAGCAAAGGGTAAAGACGGAGATGCAGGTACAGGACGGGAGGCAAGAGTGAGGTCACCCCAGGCAGCCTGGTGGGTGGTGGCCAGGTCTTTGCATTTTACTGTAAGTGAAAATGAGAAATCCGTGGAGTTTTAATCATGGAAAGACCATACCTGACTTATGTTTCAAATAGATCACTTCAGCTGCTCCATGGAGAATGGATTGTGTGATATATATTAGTGAACAGGTTGGTATATTGAAAGCCTTGGAAGACAGGTTACAGATCTGGCCTGAATTCAAGTCAAACGTGTGCTTCTTTTTGATTTCTGCCTTCCACTCCCCTTCTTGGGCTGTTGACAGTAGGAAACAGCTGCGAAGGATGTGACCTTATTTTTGGCCGTGTGGCACAGCTTGCAGATCTTAGTTCTCCTAGCAGGGATTGAACCCGTGCCCCCTGCAGTGGAAGCTTGGAGTCCTAACCACTGGACCACCAGGGAAGTCCCAGGATGTGACTTTTTAAAAAACTTTTTTATTGAAGTATGTTTTATTTACAATTTGTGTTAATTTCTGCTGTACAGCAAAGTGATTGTTATACATATATATATATATATATATATATATATATATATACATTCTTTTTGTAAATATTCTTTGGTTTATCATAGGATATTGAATACACTTCCCTGTGCTCTACAGTAGGACCTTGTTGTTTATCCATTCTATATGTAATAGCTTACATCTGCTAACTGCAACCTCCCACTCCATCCTTCCCCAAACCCTCTCCCCCTTGGCAACCACAAGTCTGTTCTCTATGTCTGTGAGTCTGTTTCTGTTTCGTAGATAGGTTCATTTGTGTCATATTTTAGATTCTATATATAAGTGATATCACGTGGTATTTATTTGTCTTTCTGTTTCTGACTTACTTCACTTAGTATAATAATCTCTAGTTGCATCCATGTTGCTGCAAGTGGCGTTATTTCGTTCTTTTTTATGAATAGTATTCCATTGTATATATACCACATCTTCTTTATCCATTCATCTGTCGATGGACATTTAGGTTGTTTTCATGTCTTGGCTACTGTGAATAGTGCTGCTATCAACATAGGGGTGCATGTATCTTTTTGAATTAGAATTTTGTCTGGATATATGCCCAGGCGTGGGATTGCTGGATCATATGGTAATTCTATTTGTAGTTTTCTGAGGAACCTCCATACTGTTTTCCATAGTGGCTGCACCAACTTACATTCCCACCAACGGTGTAGGAGGGTTCTTTTATGCTTTTATTCATTTTAATGTTTCACTTGCCTTAAAAGAAAAACCCACTGATTGAGTACCTGCTCTTTGCCAGGCACTTTGAAAGAGATGGTGCTTAGTCTGAAAGGTTGGCAGGTAAAAATCGGGCATCCTGAATGTTACGGTCAGTTCTGTGATAGAAATATCCACGGATGCAGTCAGGCAGCCTCAGGGCCTCCTAGTTCAGGCACCTGAACTCAGACTCCAAAGATTAAGGCAGGTCCAGGTTCTCCAGGCAAAAGGTAGGAGCAGAGCATGAAGTGACCTGTTGTGTGCCAGGGGAGTTTAAAGGCACTTTGAGGTGTGAGGCAGGGGAGAGGTAGTGGTGAGTGGAAAGGTAACCAAGGCCTGACTGGACAGTGGTATGGATGAAGAGGAGTGAGTTAGGAATCAAAATAGGCATGACTTGATGACTGATGAGATGTGAACGCTTAACCGGAAGCAGAAGTCTGCGGGTGTGAATTGTGACACCTTTGAAACAGCATCTAGAATCCTAAGAAGTTAGAACTGTAGTCTATAGTGAGTTCTAGAATCATCCTTTGGTTTTATACTATGGATAATACCTTCTAAGCAGTTAAACATAAGTTGAATATAGAAGCGTTTCCAGATTCTGTGCTTTTCCCAGACCACTGTTTTCTCTGACACGGCACGTTATAGGAGAGAAGAATAGTTCAACAAATTAAGGGTTTTAAGTATTGGTATGCTGGTAGATAGTTAACCACTGGCTCAGGGGTGGGAGTTGGGAGCTGGGAGGAGGGGAACCCTGATGTGTAGTGTTTGCTGTTTTCTGTAGTATATACTCTCACCATGGTTCATTTCAAGCTTCCAGTGTGGTGTCTCACGTGGAGCTGGGACGAGACACATGCACAGACCTCCAATCTCACCACTGATAGGCACGTACATGGCTGTAACCTTGTGGGTTCCCGTCCATGCATGCGTAGTTTCTTCAAGAAATTGTGTTGTTTATAAACTTAATGTTTATGTAAACTTGTACAGTGCATTTAGGAGCATGGTACAGATGCCATGCCTGCCTGTGTTCAAATCTCTGACTGGGGGCAAGTCAGTCAGTTAAACTTTCTTATTGTTAATTTGCTCACCAGTAAAATAGTAATAGTAAAAGAACCTGGCATGTAAGCACTGAGAAATAAATGAGGTAATCTGTGTAAAAACACTTCTTCTTGTGACCTACATGTAGTAAAGCACTCAATCAATGTTCTTATATTTATTTTCTGTCTTTAGGCCCTGGGGACAGTAACACAAATGTTAACTGCCTGTTGTGTAAAATAATGCTGCTTTTATTAGTTTTGGATTGCCATCTTTTGAAGCTTCAGAAGAGACTCCAAATTCAACTATACCAAGATTCAGTAGCAAATCTCGAGTTCATTGTGTCTAGAGGCTTAAACATTTCAGTAATCAATTTGGCCCCCCGGCAGCTTTAATCTTATTGACTCAAGGCTTATACTTTATAGTCTGTTTTTGTATATAGAAGCTACTTGAATATTTTAGTTGATTTTTCTCTGAATCTTCTCCTAGATAATTTCTGGGTGCTGAGACATAGGGCTACCCAAGGAAGACCTTTTATGTAAGAACAGGCTACGCGTGCAGTTTTGTCTTGAGTACTTTACAAAAAAAAAAAATTTTGGCCCTGGTAGCCCATGATACTTATGAGTTTAATGTGCTTTGACCATTGCGTTCTTGGCTGAGTTAGAAAATTCTGATTTTCTTTAATGTTAAAGTTGAGCTGAACTGAATGGCACCAGAAAATGTAACCTGTGGCACCAAGAGATTTTTTTCTCTTAACTGTCAACTCTTGGGAAAGCTTATCAAATCCAGTATTAACATTCACATACCTTGGAGTCAGTATACTATCAGATACACAATGAAAAATCGTCTTCTGTTTACTCGCTTGGAAAAACATGCACTAATTTCTGTGTACTGATTCATATACGAGTATATACTAAATAAAAATAGCGTAATCTATCTCGTGGCTAAATGTTATAGGATTTTGTGACCCCCAAGCTCTAAATCAAAAGCCAAGTGAAACACCAAGCCGTTTGGATTTTCTGTTTTTCCGTATCCAAGAAATGTGATTTCTACGTCGTCAACATGTGATTTTCTCCTTGGCACCAAGGCTGTTGGTCAGCAGTTTCAGCACGTTTGGGGGAACCTTGCTGTGTGGCATGCCTGGTCTGGGCACCCACTGCACTTTAAGGGACCGTCCTGGTCCCGGAAGTGCTTGCCCTTTCCCAGGCCCCCCCCCCCCCCCCCCCCCCCCCCCCCCCCCCCCCCCCCCCCCCCCCCCCCCCCCCCCCCCCCCCCCCCCCCCGCCTCTCCCTCCCCCTCCCCCTCCCTCTCCACTGGGAGGCCCGTTTGGATAAGAAACACATGGTCTGCCTGGTTTTTCTTTCAAAGAAAATGAGAAAGCCTTTGGACCACTAATTCTGCGACCCCTTTCGAGTGCTACATTCCTCAAAGGAAACCTGAGTGGAATTTTGTACCCTCACCCTGAGGCCATCCAGTCTGTTGCTAGCTGCTCACAAATCTAACTTCCCGTTTCAGCTGAAAAAGGTCTTTAGTTATTTTAAGCAAAGGACATCAGAAGGAAATAATATGTTTCTACCTCATTTCTCCATCAAGCGTTTTCCTGCCCTGGGTACTAATCCACACAGATACTTGTCGTGAAAAAAAATACTTAATGTTCCCTATGCCAACTGGCGAGTGGTAGCATTGTCCCACCAAACATTCCATGTTTGTGCTGGTGTTAGAATTAGTGATTTCAGGGTCTGTGGTGGGTACAGATCAGATCGTGGTCATATGCGTGTGTGTTTTTCACTCTTGGGAGAATTACAAGGCAAGCTGGAAGGATGCTGAAATGTTGAGTCAGGTCTTCTTTTCCTGGAAAGAGGTGTATAAAACACACCCTGATGATGAGCAGCAATTAACAGTGCATTACTTTCTGGAAAAGACTTCAAGCTGGCTGCCCTGCAGGTCAGAGTCGATAAAGACTGAGTTACTAACAATAGCCTTTCTCTCTTGCTGAAGCCTTGGACTTAACCCTAACTTCATCAGACCTGAGAAGAAGAGAATCATGTGAACAATGAGAGTCTTCTTGGAGGTTGACTTGGGCCTAATGCTCAGAGGCTGTAGAAGCTGTCAGAGCGTTTGATGGATTGGCTCTCACGCCTTAGTCCCCAGTGCGAAGCTCCAACGGTCCAGCCTCTTCTCAGAGAGAGAGGCTTGATGTGCCACCTGGGGTCAGAACTTATCAGCCTGCGGGGCTAATGTTTCAGATGAGGCCAAAGTGCAGTCAATAATTTATACGGAAATTTGTGCTCAGCGTTGCAAGGAAAGCAAGTTTTGACTCGAATTCTTGTTGGTCCAAAAAAGAAGTCCACGTCAACTTCAGATATTCCTGCTAACATCATTGTTGCGTGTATTAATACCATTTAAGGCAAACTTTAATTGAAGAGAATTCGAGTCGTCATGGGATATTTATTTAGCATTTATCATGTGGAGCTAAATTTCAGAATCAGTAGGTGAATTGGGGAAGGAAACACTGGCAGTTTGGGATTTATTAAAAAGCAAAAGCCAATCACCCCTAGGATGTAATCATGTGACTTTGGAAACTAATGAAGTGTCCTTGGGGAGTGTCGGTTTACAGGCTCTGGAATTGAGGTCGGTGGTACTGACAGCATGGAGAGAAACGTTAGGTAATATCAAGGGCCAGAAGAGATACAGGTATCAGAGAGGAATTAGGTTTCAGTTAGATGCCTTGAATCCTTCATCTGGTTTGCAGAGAAATGTCACCCAAAGTTAGCCGAGATGGTTGTGTGTGACTGTGTATGCGGGAGTGTGTATAGAGCACCTCTGTGTCCGCGTAAACACATGTATTTATACACACGGTATATAGAAGCCGACAGCCAAGCAGTGACACCGAGCGAGGCTGGTCAATCAATAACTAGCTAAGTTTTGTTCTGCTCCAGCAAAACGATGACTTGCTCCAGTAAGTGCTAACAAAGGCCCTTTTCCCTGTGCTCTGCTCGGGGAGAGAGCACTGTTAGTCACGCTTCATTAGGCTTGTTTACAGAAAAGAGCTGGTCTCTAAGCACTTATTGAAATACTTGTAACTCTGTGGGGCTGTTTTCTTCCCTGAAAGATAAGAACTTTGGAATGTGGGATGGGGGAGGGTGGGAAGGCAGCCTCTGACCATTGTCATGAAAACTGGTCTGCTCAGCTGGGGTCGGAAAGATGAGTTTGCATTTAAGCTGTCTCTGCATCCCCCATCTGGTTTCTTTTGTCGAGGTATTGGGGACCTTGAAGTTTGCTTCTTGGTAATTTAGACAGACGTCGGGTGTTCAGTTCGCTGTTCCTGAAATCTTGATGTGAGGTTTCCTTACCCCAATTCAGAGAGGAGGCTTCAGGGATTTAGAAGTGCATTTCTCAGTGGCTTTACTATTGAGTGCTGAAATGAGGAAACGTTTGCTTTAAACAGTGGATGTGGTAGGAAGGATGACTTTTTATTGGTTTAAACTGGTGGTAGATATAGAAGTAATAAAAGTTCTTTTTTAAAACATTGAAGTAGGGCTTCCCTGGTGGCGCAGTGGTTGAGAGTCCGCCTGCCGATGCAGAGGACACGGGTTCGTGCCCCGGTCCGGGAAGATCCCACAGGCCGCGGAGCGGCTGGGCCCGTGAGCCACGGCCGCTGAGCCTGCGCGTCCGGAGCCTGTGCTCCGCAACGGGAGAGGCCACAACAGTGAGAGGCCCGTGTACCGCAAAAAAAAAAAAAAAAAAAAATTGAAGTATATATGATTTACAATGTTGTGTTAATCTCTGCTATACAGCAAAGTGATTTGGTTTACATCTATATATGCATTCTTTTCTTAAATATTCTTTTCCATTGTGATTTTTCATAGGATATTGAATATAGTTCTCTGTGCTATACAGTAGGACCTTGTTGTTTATCAAATAATAAAAGTCCTTAGCATTGGAATTTGCAGCCCCTAAGATTCTCAGAGATAGATAGATACACCACATGTTCAATAAGCGGGGTCACCAGGAATACAGGATAATTAGTACAGATGCCCATATCTGAGGTTGCTTCCCCTGGAAGCAACGCAGGAGGCCATGCTTGCTGCTGGCTGTATTTCCCAGTGGGGGATCCTTAGTACGTTGGCATCTCCTTCCATTCTTCAGTGGGTGGACCTCAGTTACAGGAAGAGTCCAGAGGTGAGGAAGCCAGAGTTCATTTGCTGAGTGACTATTTTGTGTCAGTATCCCGTTAATTGCTTTCCACAAATTACACCTTCTTTGATATTCTTATTATTCCTACTCTGTAGATGGGGAAACTGAGGCTCTGAGAGGTGTAGTTCAGGATGAAGCAGCTACAAAGTGGGCTTTGAGCCTGGTGGGTCTGTCTCCAGAGCCATCTCTCTAGGCGTTTAGGCTGTTCCGTTCCATCCCCAGTCACTCTGAGTCTTTCTTCTTCCCTTGTCCAGTCCTTGAAGTAAAATTGACTGCAGACTGAGCTTGATTAGACTTAATCCTTCAGTTTATTATTTTTTTTCTATTACATTCTGAACCTGAGCCATAATTATGTGGCTTCACTTACCAGAGGGTGTGAATTACCTCCCATGCTGCCTGCTGGCCATGGCTACCTCCAGGTGAGAACAGGGAGGGTCCCCAGTGACAGAAACCTCACTTATCCCATTGCCTTGCATTACAAGGCTGACTCTGGCTTCTCTGACGTCCGCGTTCCTTGTTTCCTTTTTAGATGTGCAAAGATGGTGAGTCTTAGGGGACACACAAAATATGCACCCCTTTGTGTGCCACATACATCAGAGCCTTCCCGTTGACGTACACACACACTCACACACACACACACACACACACACACACACGATTGAGAGAGGCAGTTCCTTGTTTTTCAGCTGCTGTTGTAAATTGCTATTTTAAATTTCAGCAAGTGGAATAATAGCAGAGTGATCATTTCCAGTAAATGCTGTTGGCCTTTGTGAAGAATGGCTTGTTCAGAGGTTTTATGATTTACGGGGACACAGCTGGTGGCCAGCAGAGCTGTAGGAATGTGTGCTCTCCTGGGCCCAGTAGAGCTGCAGATGAAAAGGGCCCAGAGCTGGCACAAAAGCAAATAAGCGCTCTGGCTTTAAATAAAGCATCATAATTTATATGAAGCCTGGCTCTTCAGTCCCAGGGAGATACATGCATCAGTAGCAGCTTTTTGATAAGAGCATAATTGTCAATTGGTTCCCACTGTCTCCTTGTATCTCAAGGACTGGGGATGGTAAGAAATTACTTTAAAATGCAGTCCTAAAATCTCTAGTTGTGTTAATGCAGATTCTGACAAGCAATTCACTAGCATTTAAATCTGAAACTGCTAATCACCCACCGAGATTGATCTACAAGAGGTCTGTGAGGAAGACAGGTGACGAGAGGTATTGGGAGAACTGATGCCTTCATAACCCTTTTCCGAGCCTACCCCCTTCCCCAAGTGTGTGAGGGTTTTCAGTCTTAGATCTTATTTCCTTTGCATCTTTCAGTTTCATTCATCTCAGTGATTACTTTGCCTCCCCTCTTGCTCCTTTCTCCCCCTGCTCCTGCCACGGGGGAGCATTCTGCATGAAACAGACTGCATGCAGCCTGCAGCAGGACACAGGGACAGGGCAGGTATCTGTTAAATGACCTTTCAAATTCATGGCTTCCTGTGCCTTCCTTCCTCCTTTTAGCCCTAAGAATACTCTCTTTTAGGGGCAGTGGTGTAGAGGGGAAGGTTCTGCCTTCAGGATAGTTTATTTGTGGCCTGGTTTTGCTGTTCTATTTACCTGTTTTTTCAAGTTGCAGAAACAGCATTGTGGAGATCCTGGATGCAGAAGTTGTTAGCGGAAAAGATCCTGTAATTAATATTAAGGGCAGGAAACGACTGGGCCTGATGATTTGAAAGGCCTGCATTCTTCCACTTGCTTATCTTCAGTGGCCTGCGAAGCTGCAAGTGGGAGTGTATAGAGGCTGTTTCCCTCTCCTCCTGGGTCATGCTGGCTGTGTGCTGTCTGCCCAGGGCCCCCCCTAGCTGTCTCCCAAAAATAAGCCTGTTAAAGGCAACGATGTGTTAGAGGGTAATAAAATAACAACCATATCGTTATCATGGCTCATTGCAGGCCTACTTCAATAAATACTTATCAAATACCTTTCCCAAACTTTGGAATGCTTTTATTTAAAGAAAGAAAAAATGATCTCCCAACGAGCTCATAATTGAAGCTTGTGAGACTGGATTGGGGCAGGGGAGTCCCTTCTGTTACTGTTGGCATTGAACCCTCGTCTTCCCAGGGAGAAAGAGAAGGGGGCGAGGGCATGAGAAGTCATTCTCCTACCCTAATGAGGAACTTGTGCCTCCCAAAAGGATAGGGCCCGAGAAACCGGCCAGCACTAGAAATCATTCATCTAAGTGCATCTGATTTCACATAAACTAATGCCTGCCTGCAAAGGAGGAGGAGGAAATTCAGGTTTAGAACTTTGCCCTGGAAACCAGAGTGGTGCTGTCGCTTATCAAGCCTCAAGGCTACCTTACTGAGACTTTCAAAGGCAAGAAATGAAACCTCTTTGTACACATGTGTACGTGTGTACATCTACTCTGCACAGGTACCTGTTGAGTTAATGCATTTAAATAGCTCCAAATGTCTGTCTCAGAGACTGTCTTTTTCTGTTCTGTCTCTTCTCTCTCTCTCCCTCCTTCATCTTTTATCTTTTACCTTTTACCTGTTGTGTTCTGGCTGAGCCCGGATGGATCACAATCTGAAAAGCATCTTCTTGGGAGCACAGGGGTCGGGGCGGCGGGGCCGGGGGGCGGTGGGGCGGTGAGGGGGCTTTGGACACAGCCTGGCTGTACCCGCAAATGTCTATAATGACACCAGTGAACTATGAAACGTGCTAAAACATAAGTACTGATTATTTAAAAGAAGTAAAGCATCTCTTAGTAAATATTATTTGAGCTCTAGTGATCTGTTTTGATTTTTTAAAAATTATATCTTGGGCTATCAAAGTTTTCATGAAGGCTGAAACTTGTGTAATTCTCAGTCAGTGAAGCTGCTGTCACCATCCACATATGTGGTGCAGGCTCCCATGCAAATGTGTGGGACAGCATTTCTGTGTTCCCAGGGGTGCCTTACAAAAAGAGCCTTACTCCTGCTTCCCCTTTTTACCCACAAGACTTCTTCACAGGCCATTGTATTTTCTAGAAGAGGGGAAGGGTAACGTTTCTAGGGAAGTGAGAAAAGAAAAGCAACGAGAGCTGCTTTGCGCTGACCAGTCAACTGGATATCGACCACCTGTCTTCACGGGAAAGAAATAGATGGCAGTGAATAAGCGAGAGTCTAGTTTTCCAAGAAGCTCAATGATTTTCCCAAATCAATACAGCTCATCAGGCCTCAGAACAAAGGCTGCAGGGGAGGTGACAGTGATGGAAGTGGCTCTCTGTTCTTTTGTGTTATTAAACCGTAAGACCCACGGGGAAACAAGGTTTCTTTAGCCAAGTTTCCCCACCCCCTCTTCTAGGGCTTATTCGACGTATTTAGCGGGGTTGGGGGTTGGGGAATCCTTTCAGGTTTTTTGTTTTGTTTTAAGATTTCCATAGATTCTATCCCGATGAGCCAATGTACTTTCGAAAGAGATAAGCACAGTCAAGTAAGAAAGAACATCATCTTTTAAAATGTAGATTCCAACAGCCTTCCACCATTGCTTTTTGGTATGGGTTTAACACATTTATTTGAATTAAGGTCTTACATTTTTTCTTGTTATTTATGGACAGGCTTTAGATGAACCAGGAAGAAATGTCTCAAGTGTTCAGATTAACCTCTGGCAAATAAAGAATCATAACTGTCCTCCCATAAACGGACCTTGTTCCTCATGTCCTGAAAATAACACCGCACCCTACTAGGAATGCTGAACTGTTATTGGAGAGGTTATAATTAACGTAGACAGCGTGGTGCCAGCATTTTCCAGCCGCCGACAGAGAACATCTATCCAAACCAGCAATTTTTAGCCCTTCATTCCTTTAATCTTTAAGCTCACTGTGCTTTCATAAAGCAGGACATTAACACCAGAGCAGTGCGTTTCTGGGGTTTATGACTGGGGTGGCGGCACACTAGGGCATAAAGCGTTCATTACACTTCCCCTTGTTAATACTGCCCTATCTCCCAACCCCATTGCCTACACTATTTGTTCAGATAAAGCCCACTGTTCAGGGTGACTAATCGCAGCACTGTGTTCCAGATGGTTTGATTACAGGATGTGGTTAAAGTGACTCTTCAAACATTCAGCCCAGCAGTAGAGCTCTTTTTTTAAAAAAAATACTGCATTTTCTGGTCATGTCGCAACACTTATTTTCCTGGTCCTGGGGCTCCGTACATCCTTGGCAGAGGTAATAGGAAGGTCCCTCTGTTCTTTGGCTGTCAGGTACTTCATTGGCAACCCAGCTGTGAATTTAAAATTCCCCCCAATGATTATAAACTCAGCTTTGTCCTTTGAAGAAAGACCTACCTGAAGGTTTGAAGCTCTGAAGCCAGAAACATGAACAAGTGTACTAGACAAGACTCAGCTTTTTAAAAAGTACCGGTGTTGGGCACAACAGAATTTTAGAAGGAGGGAGAGTACAGAAGAGTGGTGATAAATCCTACCTTGTACAATAGTCACATTGTATAAAAATAGAGAGTAATGTGATATCCTAAATACATGAACTTTATCCTGTACTCAGGAAACAGCATATTGTGACATTTCGATTTCCACTAATGTTTCTTCTACTAGAAAAAAAAAAAATGGAAAGAAGGAAAGAAATGTGTACACTTTAAAAAAAAAAAAAAAGGATTGTGGCATAAATGGGTTCCATTTCGGTGTTATTGGAGTGAGGTTTCTGTTTACTGCACAAGTGCACACCCAGGCCGTCCAGATGTGGCAGTGTGAATAAGAGGGCCAGAAACCGATGTTGGATTCCAAATTTGGCATTTGCAGTGCTTGGCAAAAGACTTCTGACCCAGGGATGAGGCACTTTAAAAACTCTGAAAGAGTCTGTAAACTGTACTATAAACAGAGTTAGGCTGATCCGCTGGGAAATCAGGCATTTGCCCAGTTCCTGAGGAAACATCTTCACAAATCCCAGAAACAGTAATTCATAAACCATATTTATAACATCTTCAAAGCAAAATCTCTCCAAGGAGAATTCCTATCATCTTGAAGCTAGTGGGAGACGGTGCTTATTGGGAAAGTATGGTAATCGTGAAAAGAAGACACTGGGTAGCATTCCCACCTCGATTTTCTTCAGTCATCATCTAGTAGCCCCTGGGAGTCGAATGAACTCCCTCCATGTGCTGCGCACTGTGCCCACAGGTACGGTAGGTGCAGACAGTGCTCATGTTTTCAAGGAGTGGAGTCGGGTTGGAAGAGACAGGCCTCTTGTGTATATGAGTGGGGTAAGGTTTTAAAGGGACCGTGTAGTTTAAGACAGTCTCCGCAGTGTTCAAACAGTAAGTTTATTTGCTGCTCACCTAATGGAGTGAATTCGGTCTTCCTGTTGGATGGGGGTTCTCCTTGTCATAGGGTCCCAGCTGAAGGAGGCTCTGCCATCTTCTGTGGCCTTCCGGGTTGCTGTAGTCTCCATGCCAGTGAGCCAGGAAGGTGAAGAGGTCTGAGGCACATGCACAGGAGATTCTTCTGGGTCAGGCCTGGCAGTGGCACTTATCAGTTCACTTGCCTTTCATAGAACTGAGGGACAGGAGCACGTCTAACCGGCAGGGAGGAGGCTGAGAAAGTGTCTAGCTGTGGACTCAGAGGGAAACCATGGATTCTGGGGAGCATCCACTGGGGAGAGGACTTGGATGGAGCATAGTGGGGACTCAGGAGGGAGTGGCCGTTTTCTGGTGGTATGCATGGTCTGTATGTCTGGAGAGGATTCATAGAAGCGAGAACGTTAGACTTGGTCTCTGCTTGGTCCTGATTCATTAGGAACCTGAACTTTCCTTGGGGATTTGGTCAAGTCCATCTTTAAAGGTTTTTTTCCCCAGGGCAATTAAAAGTGTGATATCAAGAATGGTTGAAGAAACTTGTTTATGCTGGAGGGGAAAAAAGAGGGCAACTGGAGGCAAAGGGAATATCGACATGGTCATTGTCCTTGCGTGGGTGAAAGGCTGTCAAGTGGACTGTCTGTAGGGTATCAGAAGGCACGGCCAGGACCTAGGTGTTCAAAGACAGATTGTAGTTCAGAAGCAGGAGCAACTTTTTAACAAGATGACTGGAAAATATCAGGACAGTCGTGGGTCCTGGTGAGACACCACCCTCCCCCCCGCCCGCCCCCCACCTCCACCCCGTCAGTGATGAAGCAGGTGGGAAAAGAGACACACAAATATGAGGGCCTTGCACTACCCATTGGCCTCTGTCTCATAGCTGTTATATCCTTGTCTCCATCGTGGTCCTCTCTCCCTTCAGTCGCTTGTGACCTACAGGTTTCTACTCTTATTACCAACTTTCCCTTCTATACCACTAGCTCAGATTCCCAAAGCACATCCTTGTTTAGTTACCTCTGCTTCGGTTGCCCATCACTGGAACAGTCAGAGGAGGCCAGGGTTAGGATAAGTGGTCTAGGAGCCTAGTCACCTGAGACTACCCTCTGAGCAGGGACTGTGGGCAGGGCGGTTACTATGAAAGTCACATCCTGGGTCTAGTTTAATGAGATGCATTAAGGGGCCTACTCTCTAGTATGGGTAATATGCAAACCGTACTTCCACTTCTGGAATACAGGGTATCCCTATGTTCGGCCACAAGTTTGCAGACTCTTAAAAGTATAGAGTTTGTATGGAGTTACAGGCAAAAAACATGGTTGATTCTGTAGCACCGAATAGGTTCCTAGTGTTGTATATATAACCTGTAGATGCACAATAAATGCTTAATGGGCCTGACCATCTCTCTGGGAACACTTAACTGCGAAGTATTGACAAGAGGAGATAATAGAACACTGTGAATGTGGAATCCTTATGGGATCTCAGGGCTCTTTTGGCTTTTATAGAGGTAAGGAAAGGGCTCAGGTTATAGAACACAGACCACCTTCTTACTAAGTGTCCAGTAGGTAATATGCTTTGTGGTGGCAGCAGCTTAGGTTGTGTACCAGTATCTAAGACATACCCTTAATGCAAAGAAGAAAACCCTGTGTGGGAAGCACACCCAAACCATCTGTTGCTCTCTTCAGCTTTATTTTTACTTTATTGATAATAATCTGAAGATATTTTTCAAAGATAAAGTGTTACAGGGCAGGCATTATTAGCATTTTGAGAAAGATGATGCCCAGTCTGTGGGTGGGAAGGGAAGATAATAAATCTGGTGGGATACCTGAGAAGATAAAGATGAAAAGGACTTGTACAGAGTGTCCCCAGCACCTTGCAAATTGGCCAGATGTTTGAAGGAATAGATGTGTAGTAAGAGAAATATTAAACTCTTTTTGGAATACATGTACGTTTGTTTTTAGTTTATATATGATAAGTGAGAAAAGTAACCATGCCCAGGTTTATAAAATTCAAATTTGGGCTTCTGAAGGACTCATGTTCATGTTGGGCATTTGTGCCATTAAAAAAGTATAGTCTGCCTTATATGGCCAGGGGTTACAAAGTGTTCAAGATGCTGTGACTTCAAAATGATAAGCCGTTTATATCTTTTAGAACTAAACATTACCTTTGTACTTGGCCCCTCACAATAGGATGTTGTCTAAACATAGACTTCCTGACAAAGAAACAGTAGGCTTTGTAGTTTATATGAGAAGCGTTCCTTAAGCCTTCATTCCAATACAGAGCAGATTTGGCTGCGTAAACATGTGCGTGCGTGTATTCGCACGTGAATTCTAGGCAGACATAAATATTATGTGACATTGTGGACTGTGCATATAAAGAAAAATAGACCAAGCACACGTATTTAATTAAGACACTGTTCAAAATCTTCCAGTAGAGCATTTATTTTGAACATTTTTTAAAATATAGAGGGATTCTAGGAAAATTAGGCTGACTTATTGAGGCCCTTTGAAGTTGAAAATAGACTTTTTTTTTTTTTTTTTTGGTGTACGCAGGCCTCTCACTGTTGTGGCCTCTCCCGTTGCGGAGCACAGGCTCCGGACGCGCAGGCTTAGCGGCCACGGCTCACGGGCCCAGCTGCTCCGCGGCATGTGGGATCTTCCCAGACCGGGGCACGAACCCGTGTCCCCTGCATCGGCAGGCGGACTCTCAACCACTGCGCCACCAGGGAAGCCCTTTTTTTTTTTTTTTTTTAAATAATGATAATGATTATAATACTGTCACTTGTACTTAGATAGGAGCGCGGCTTCAAGAAATAGTGTCAGGCGATGGGAATAGTTCTGCAGCGTGGAAGTTGCAACTTGTGTTTCTCCCATGTGGCAGCTTCACCCGCTAACCCCACCTAACCAACGATTAACTGTGTGTTGGGGTCCCGTCCTTCTCTCCGGCCCCCACGTTTCCCTTTGTCCTGTTCCGAGACCAGGAATTTGATGCTGAGGGTTGTGAGCGGGCTGGCGTGATGTGTGTGCGTGGAGCTGCGCAGTGTCGGTCGTGCTGGGAAAGCCAGCACGGTCACGCGGACAGTAGCCTTTCAACACACGGATCAGCCCGCGTTGATTTACGGAGCTGGGCAGCCCTCTGTCCCCAAGAGAGCCCCGGCTCAGGGAGCGCGCCCTCGCCTCGTGGCCAGCCCGCCACCGCGGCCGCCTCTTCCCCTGGCGATGCTCCTTTATCCCGGGCTGCTGCCTCGCTGGTCCGGGCGGCCGCCCTCGGCTCAGCCAATCAGACGCCGGCGTTCCCAGCAGGCGTCGGCCAATCCGCGGCCATCATTTGCTGGAAACGCGAAACCCTTTGGGGAAAGGCAATAACAAAAGCCTTTCACTGCAGACAAATGTTAAGTGTCTGTGCAGACTTTTCCTGTTTTTAATTTTATTACTGTAAGAATGGAGGGTTTGTTGTTTCTTTCATGTTTCCTTTCAAGCAATTTTAATTATACATTTGTGCTACATCAGGGACTCTGGAACGCGGTGTTTCAGCCTATTGCGTCTAAAGCTAAAATGCAGTACCCTTCTGGCAGTTCAGATAGATTCCTGCACTGTAAATATAGCTGACATGCTAAAGAATTTTAAGCAGCTGCAAAGGTCTTTGACACCACACACAGTGCCCCAGAGAGCAGATGATGAGAAAACCAGCTCGTCTTCCCCTTCGCCTTGTCTCCCACCCCCTCCCTTTTCCTGAAGGGATGTGCTCATAAAGAATCCTTTCCTCCAGTTGTTCCGTCTTGTGCACATTTTGACCAAATGCCTAATTACCATCGATTCTCATCTCAATAAGAATTTTTATACTCAATGGCTTTAATTTTTTTTTTCCTGAAGGAATTAGAATGGAGTCAACTATGATTTGAGGAAATGCTTGCTTTGCTTCGTGCTAACTCCCCCTCAAACCCCCCACCCCGCCCCCCCACTGATATCGTGAGTAACTTCAGCTGTCACCTAAGTAATAGTAACACAGACCATATGGGAAACAATTTTTAAATCTCTTTTTGGGCCGTTTGAAAGAAATCCTTTCTTCCCCACTATTTGAGTCCCAACGATGCAAATATTTTACCTGCTGTTAAAGACATTCCCAAGGAAATGAGTCTTACCTTGTGAGGTATCCCTTACCACAAAGGAGTTCAGTACAGATTTTCTGCAGAATTCAAAACGGCAGTGAGCAAGCTGAGTAAACCAGCTAGAAATAAACTTTGAGTATTGCCCCTTGGTGTTTCCAAGAAAGAAGGGGGAGTGGTGCTTTATAGAAACTAAGACACACTTAAATACTTTATTTCTTTACCCTAATATTTTATGTGTGTCTCAAAATCTAGGTCCTTTTACTGTATGCTTTAAAGGAGTGAGTTTAAAAAAATATGGCACTTGTCCTCTAGAGAAATAAAGAGGATGTTATATTTTGTTTCCCTGTGACATTTGGTATACTAAGTGCACTTAAGTTTAGTAAGTCACAGATGCAGTGCTAAATTAAATTGTCTGTCTGGGGCTTCCCTGGTGGCGCAGTGGTTGAGAGTCTGCCTGCCGATGCAGGGGACGCGGGTTCGTGCCCCGGTCCCGGGGGATCCCACATGCCGCGGAGTGGCTGGGCCCGTGAGCCATGGCCGCTGAGCCTGCGCGTTCGGAGCCTGTGCCCCGCAACGGGAGAGGCCACAGCGGTGAGAGGCCCGCGTACCGCAAAAAAAAAAAAAAAAAAATTTGTCTTTCTGCAAAGCAGTTGGGAAAAGCAGAATGGCTTGCAGGAAACAAGCGTGTTGGTTTTGAGGTTGTTGTTTTGTTTTTTTCTAATCCTCTGTGGCAAATGCTTACTAAAGTTGATTCTAAAGATAACCCCAAGAGCAAACCTATTGTGCACATTTATTTTCTTAAGAGGGCTATTTTAGGAGTCTTTAATATGAAACAATACCAAACAGTGAAACAGATACCATACCAAGACTGATTCTTGTCTCACAAAGCCAGAGAGGGGAGGATTAGGAAAGAGAAATCATAGCTGATTGTCTGCTATCTGAACTCCAAGCTCCCGCTTTCCGCCCCCACCCCCACCCCCGACCTATTTTTATACATGCACATCATTTTTTTCCTAAATAAAAATCACCGTTATTTTATATTGTTGAATTGGAAGCAAAACCGATCCCTTTCAGTCACCTTCTGGTTTAAGCACTGGTAACTGTGGCTTAGTTTTTGTTGGCTGCTTGCCAAACGAAAGCAATTATGTGTAATAATAGAAAAATTAAGAGGTGAGTGTTGCTGTTCTACAGCAGGACATGGCAAAAACCATTTCCTTCTGTCAGCAGTATCTTGATTACACTCTCACACACAGCCCTTACCCTTTTGTACCACGCGCGTAGGCTCGTGAACACACACACACGATTTCCTGTGGGTTTTTGCTTGAGGTCACTGAAACCAGAAAGAGGAAGAATGCAGACCACAGCTTTTGAAAGCAAGTGAGAATAGAGCTTTGCTGGTAAAGAGAATAGTAATAATAAATGAACTGGAAATAGGGTAATTTGTGCTAACCTTGGTCCATCTTCATTCCCCACTCCTGCAGGTGTCCTAGTGGTCAATGTCACGTGGAGGAACAAAACTTACGTGGGGACCTTATTGGACTGCACCAAGCACGACTGGGCCCCTCCCAGGTAGGCATGGAAGCTTTGATTTCAGGCTCTGTTTTTCTCTCCTCCTTCCTCTTCTTCCCCTGTGCTTGCCCCATCCTCTCTTTGCAAGGAGACTACAGAGAGAGATTAATAATACATAAACGTCAGTCTGTAATTGAAACCAGGCAAAAGAGCAATGAGCAATTCAGGACTGAATACTGTAAAATGCAGATGTGGGGTTGCTTTTTTGTAGGGAGATCACTACTTCCTGCCCCTTCTCTTTCTCCTTTGTTTTCTTGTTCTCCATATGGGAATTTGAACTCGATTGGAAACTCAGCTACCCAAGCTGGTTTTCTGGGGAAGAACATAAGCCATTGGTAGGTAGCCTGTTCTTTTGCAGGTGTTGAAATTGTCAGTGGAAGAATTGGGTGACTTTTCTTTATCTGGGCCCAGCCCTCAAGCTGCTGGGGTGTTGCCTGCTCTTTGCTGCATTGCATGCCTTGTGATTTCACTTGGCTCCTTTGGGGATGCTCGTTTTGATATCTGTTCCTTGCTTCCCTAGGTTCTGCGAGTCACCGACCAGCGACCTGGAGATGAGAGGGGGCCGGGGCCGGGGGAAAAGAGCGAGGTCTACTGCAGCTGCCCCGGGCTCGGAGGCCAGCTTCACAGAGTCCAGAGGGCTGCAGAACAAGAACAGAGGGGGGGCCAATGGGAAAGGGAGGCGGGGCAGCCTCAATGCCAGTGGGCGAAGGACACCCCCGAATTGTGCCGCCGAGGACATCAAAGCCAGCCCTTCCTCCACCAACAAAAGGAAAAACAAGCCTCCAATGGAGCTAGACCTGAACTCCAGCTCCGAGGACAGTAAGCCCGGGAAGCGTGTCCGCACAAATTCGAGAAGCACTCCCACCACCCCTCAAGGGAAACCAGAGACGACTTTTTTGGACCAGGGCTGCTCTTCTCCGGTGTTGATTGATTGTCCGCACCCAAACTGCAACAAAAAGTACAAGCACATCAACGGCCTCAGGTACCACCAGGCTCATGCCCACTTAGACCCAGAGAACAAGCTGGAGTTTGAACCGGACAGCGAGGGCAAGATCTCGGACTGCGAGGAGGCCTTGAGCAACGTGGCGCTGGAATGCAGCGAGCCAAGCACAAGTGTATCCACTTATGAGCAGGTGAAGGCGCCAGTGTCCCCTGGCTCGGGGAACCCCCCCGGAACCCCCAAGGGGAAGAGAGAGCTGATGAGCAATGGCCCGGGCTCTGTTATCGGATCGAAGCCTGGGAAGAATTCTGGCAAGAAGAAGGGCCTCAACAGTGACCTCAACAACCTTCCAGTCATCTCCAACATGACGGCCACCGCAGACAGCTGCTCGGCAGCGGACGGCAGTTTGGCTGCCGAAATGCCCAAACTGGAAGCAGAAGGCTTAATCGACAAGAAAAATCTGGGGGAGAAAGAAAAGGGCAAAAAAGCCAACAGTTGCAAAATGGACAAAAACCTCTCTAAGCTTAAAAGTGCCCGGCCCATTGCTCCCGCTCCGGCCCCAACGCCGCCGCAGCTAATCGCTATTCCCACTGCAGCCTTTACGGGCACCACCACGGGGACCATACCCGGACTGCCCTCCCTCACAACCACGGCGGTCCAGGCCACACCAAAGAGTCCTCCGTTAAAGCCCATTCAGCCAAAGCCCACGATTATGGGGGAGCCCGTCACCGTGAACCCAGCTCTCGTGTCGCTCAAAGACAAAAAGAAAAAGGAGAAGCGGAAGCTGAAGGACAAAGAAGGGAAAGAGACGGGGAGCCCGAAAACGGATGCGAAGCTGGGCAAACTAGAGGACGCCAAGGGGGCTGGCAGAGATGTGTCCGGGCATTTTTTAAAGGACCATCTCAACAAGAATGAAGGGCTGGCAAACGGACTGTCCGAGTCGCAAGAGAGTCGGATGGCCAGTATCAAAGCCGAGGCTGATAAGGTTTACACGTTCACCGACAATGCTCCCAGCCCTTCCATCGGGAGTGCCTCGAGGATGGAGTGCAGCGCTTTGGTGAACGGGCAGGCGCCCGTGGCCCCACTGCACGTGCTGACCCAGAACGGGGCCGAGAGTTCCGCAGCCAAGACGAGCAGCCCTGCCTACTCGGACATCTCTGATGCTGCCGATGACGGTGGTTCTGACAGCAGGTCGGAGGGCGTGAGGTCAAAGGCCAGTTCCCCGTCAGATATCCTTTCTAGTAAGGACGGTGTTGTAAAAGGGCATTCTTCAGCGACAGCACAATCATCTCAGATGAAAGAGCCCCACTCTCCCTATTACCATGGCTACGATTCTTATTATTCTCCAAGTTACATGCACCCTGGGCAGGTCGGTGCCCCTGTGGCTGGGAACGGCGGGAGCGCGCAGGGAATGAAGATCAAGAAGGAGTCTGAGGAAGATGCAGATAAGAAAGACAAGACAGAGCCGCTCGAGGCCAAGAAAGTGGACCATAATTCCGCATCCTTACAGCCTCAGCACCAATCGGTGATCACGCAGAGACACCCGGCCCTGGCTCAGTCACTGTATTATGGCCAGTACGCCTACGGGCTCTATATGGACCAGAAGTCTCTGATGGCCACCAGCCCTGCCTATAGACAGCAGTATGAGAAGTACTATGAGGACCAGAGGCTGGCAGAGCAGAAAATGGCCCAAACTGGGAGAGGAGACTGTGAAAGGAAAAATGAGCTCCCCTTGAAAGAGCCGGGCAAAGAGGACAGTAAACAGAAAAACATGCCATCGGCCACAATCTCAAAAGCTCCCTCTACTCCGGAGCCTAACAAAAACCATTCTAAACTAGGGCCGTCAGTGCCTAATAAATCTGAGGAGACAGGTAAATCACAGCTTCTCTCCAATCACCAGCAGCAGCTTCAGGCCGACAGCTTCAAAGCTAAGCAGATGGAAAACCACCAGCTTATTAAGGAGGCTGTAGAAATGAAATCTGTCATGGACTCTATGAAGCAGACAGGTGTAGACCCAACCTCGAGATTTAAACAAGTAAGATTGTGGAGTGTGGTCCCCACAGGGAGAGAGCAGTCTGAGACTTGTACATGGCTGGGCTTGATCTGGTTAAGAGTTCTTCACAGGAAATCCGCCCAAGGGTTCCTCAGGCTGGATTCCTCTTCTCCTGAAAAGTATTTTAAATGATTTCTCGGGAGTTCTTGTGTACCTCTGGAATGTACATTGCGCACTGTTTTCCTTGTCATGTTGTGTAGTGAAAAGAACCTTGGCCATGTGCTTTGCAGACTCATGTTCCCTGCCATTAACTAACTGACTTCTGATGAGGTCCCTTAACTTCTTTCTGAGTCCAGAGTGAGGGAATTCTACCCCACAGTGGCTGAGTTCTAACTCTGAGATTCTGAGTCTGAGCACTCAAACAATTTGTTCTTTTACATTTTCAAGTTCATTTTGGCATCTTCTGGGCATATTAAGACGGGGACCTTAAATTCACATTTCCCACTCATCTTTTTAATGAAACTCGGGGAGTCTTGAGGTGCCTAGAGTTCCGTTTTACGCTCTACATTAAGGGCCCCAGAGCAGAGCTCAGTGCTTCTCGCTTGTGAGAAGAGTGGGGAGTCAGGGCGGATGGGCCTCAGGCAGTCACCCCAGAGCCCCCGTGGTCAGCCAGTCTGAGGTTAAATGTGCCAACACCTGAAAATCGGTCGCCATGAAACCACACATGTGCCCGCACTGTCTGTCACAATTCAGATGTCCTGCCTCAACTGCGGTCCCACGAGTATTAATTCTGGTATTTCCCAGCATCCCAGCCCCCACTGAGAGGGAGGGGGGCTTAGAGGTCCCTGGTGAGTCAGAGCAACAGAAGCCTTTCTTCGTGCTCATTTCTGTCCCAGAGTTGGGCCTTAACCCTAGATACCCGGTGGGTTTATATCATGAATGGCATGGGCGAGTCACAAAGGCCGTTTAAGGACCCTCAGTTTCCGCATTTCTGGAGGCTCGAATCAAGCTGTGACTTCACAGGGCTGCATTAGAACTATACAATTTGGGAGATTTATGGATGCCTTTTGTTTCCTGGTAGAAAAGCCATAATGTGTCCTGTTAATTTTTAATTTTGTTTTGATTAAGATGTTAGCACATAATGAGACGTGATGCAGTTATATTAAGCCTCAGCTGCAGTAGGTGAAGAAAATGTATTAGGAAACCAAGAGTTTTCCCCTCTAAATGATGTAAATGGATATAACAATTACTTAAACTGTAGTAAAAGTTAAACAGTAAGTAAAACATTGTGATCAGCTTGAGTTTTTGAATTCTTTTTACCTGTGTGAGATGTTAAAAGGAAAACGAGGTTAGATTAAATATGTCTGAGGATGTTACTTAATGTTAAGAATTGACATTAACAGCCCAGCTCTGAATTCCAGCGGAGCTAAGTTTTGAAGCTCAGCTCCACAAATTGGGCAGCGGTGTGACCCTGATATTACTTGAGCTTGAAAAACTTAGCTTTTGTCTTCTGTAAAAGGGATTATTAATGATGCCTACCTCAGACATTATTCCTCTGTGAGAGGAGGCGGTAAAGCTCATTGCACAGTACGAGCTTATAAATAAATGTTAACTTAGAAGTAATAGTAATCGTGCTGTCATGGTGATGAGTGAGTTGTTCTTGAAAACTGAAATTTTGAAACAAGTCTTTTTTTTTTTTCAAAACCAGGATCCAGATTCAAGGACATGGCATCATTATGTATACCAACCCAAATACCTAGACCCGCAAAAGTCAGAAGAACTTGATAGAGAAAAGAAACTAAAAGAGGATAGCCCCAGGAAAACCCCCAATAAAGAGGGTGGTGTGCCCAGCCTTCCTGTATCGTTAACGAGCATCAAAGAGGAGCCCAAAGAGGCCAAGCGTCCTGATTCTCAATCCTTGGATGAGAGCAAGCTGAAAAACGATGATCGCAAGACTCCCGTGAACTGGAAGGACTCTCGGGGAGCCAGAGTGGCCGTCTCCTCCCCCATGAGTCAGCATCAGTCCTACATACAGTACTTGCATGCTTACCCTTACCCGCAGATGTATGACCCCAGCCACCCTGCATACCGGGCTGTTTCTCCTGTCCTAATGCACAGTTACCCTGGTACGTGTCACGGGTTCTCGCTGTATTGGAGGGAAGAGGCTGTGTTCAAATACTAGCTATTTTAAAACTCAGGATAAATTAGATGCTTCAAGAGTGACCTTTGTTTGGCTTGTATTTAATGCTACTTAAAGAGGTCCCAAAGATGAAACGGATTTCATGGAAGATTTTTCTTTTTTTAGATGAAATGTCAAAAGAGTCCTTAGCTCTAGTTTCCATAGGCTCTGATGGTCTGCTGCAGCCATTAGACTGACAGATACTTTATGGCCTAGGAAAATATTCTGAGCACTTACTGTCATAATCATAACAGTTACTATTCCTTGGAGTTAAACGGACACATAAACATATGAAATGGCTGGAAGCTCATTGCTTTTTAGAAACCTCTGATCATCAGGATGAATTAACTGGGAGAAGAGAATCGGAGAACCTAGATACAGTTTAACGATGATGTAGCCCATTCTTAATGCAATATTCCCTACTTTAAGATCTCCGACTCTTGTCCCAAAGTCGTGTCATCCAAGTGGTTTTTTTTAAGATGTCGTCTGTAACTTGATGTGGCATTTGTTGTGTATCTGCAGGGGCCTATCTCTCGCCAGGATTTCATTACCCTGTTTACGGGAAGATGTCAGGGAGAGAAGAGGCAGAGAAAGTCAGTACCAGCCCTAGCATCACCACGAAAACAACCACTGAATCGAAAGCACTGGATTTGCTCCACCAGCACGCCAGCCAGTACCGCAGCAAGTCTCCCGCTGTATGCCTCCTTTTGTCATCACTTACAAGTACTGCTTTTCAGGGGGAGAAAAGCGGACAAGCTAGAGAACAGTCTTGAAATATAAGTGGTTTTGGAACCCAGCTGTGATTTCAGGGTGCTGTTTTAGTCTAATATGGAAAGAATGGCATGTTCAAAAATAAGATGCTTTCACACATGGGGGAAAAAATTGTTAGAGCGTGTAAGGTAACAGCAGTCTTTTCTGTTGGAAAATCTATACCTTGCTTACCCAGGAGGATGCTTGTTAGCCGGACATTTAAATTCATAGGAACCACCCTTGGGCGTGAAATATTTGTGTTGCACTCGTGTGCCAGAGTGAGTCACTTGGCTAAGGAGTGGTGGCTGTCTCTGTTCTGCTTTGACCTTGACTCCGCCACACATCCCCGTAACTCTGTGGAAGTGATTCAGACGTGTGTCTTTGTGAAAGACGGCTCCACTCCCACGCACCCACCTCCCCCAGAAAAGTGCAATTGCTAGTCCTAGAGACTGTTGGGAAGAGAGAAAATACAAAGGATGTGGTAGTTCTTGCCTAGAAAAGAGAAGTTCGGAATAAATTAAAATATGGGCACTGTAATGTGCGTCTGAGTGTGTCTACCTGAGACTCTGTAAAGAAACCGGGAAAGATGATTCATGAGTCTTTTCCTAAGAGTACTCCTTCTAGTGCGAAGATTTTTTTCAAGTAAGAAAAAGAACTTTAGCGAAAGGGCGGTTAAGTTCTAGTGGGTAAAAATGTCTCGGAAACCCACGAGGCTTAACCAAAGTATGATTTCGGAGAACTGGAGCTTCTCTGAGTGTTCAGAGATAGAGAGATTTTGGAATACTTCCGGAGGCGTAGGGCAATGATTTGCTTTGCTTGATATTAACATATAATATTAGGATGTATGTTCTCAACGGAGGCAAATATAAAGATAGGCTTAAAATTGTGAGATATATTCCCCTCACAAATTGTAATTAATATAGAAGAGTAATCAGAAAACTTGACCTTAAAGAAATCTCTACAACTCCTTCTTCTCCTGATCCTCATGTGCAAGTTGTTTCTAGGAAGAAATTGGGTCGATTCTAAACCTGCAATTATGAATGAGATGAGAAAGGTCCTCTTATTTCAATCATTTGAGGAAAACATTGATGCTGCTTTGGCGCGGAGCAGTACCTTAGAGTTGGCTCAATTCCAGTTGAAACTAATGCATGTCTTTTGAAATGATCTTCCATTAATAAAGAATGTTAAGTGTCTGTGTATTTACTTTGTAATGGTTAGCACCTATTGCCAAAGGGAGCAAGGTGGTTTCCTACGCTCCTCCGAATTGTTGTTCAGAGGATTAAGGGGGGAATCTCTCTCTGTTCTCTTGCAGCCTGTGGAAAAGGCTTCAGCTGAGCGGGAGCGGGAAGCGGAGAGGGAGAGGGACCGCCACTCCCCCTTCGGCCAGCGGCACCTGCATACACACCACCACACCCACGTGGGCATGGGGTACCCACTCATCCCTGGGCAATACGACCCTTTCCAAGGTCAGCAGCTCTGTCTTACTTGTGCCTCTGTTCATCCTGCTTTGGAAAACAGCTGCCAAAACTGCCTTTCTTGTCTTCAAATGAAAAGATTGAGCTTTGAGTTAATTAACTCTGGGCAGGGTTTTTAACACTTCTTTCCTGGTATTTCCTTGGGACACAACTAAGGCTATTCCCACATCTCTGTGTTCTGTTGAGAAGTGAAATGGCTACCACTTAATAATTGTCACTTGTTGATGTTATCGGTGGTGGCCAGTGTCTGGGGCACTGAATATAACAATCAGAAGATCAGATAGCTGCCGCGGGGAAATTGTGGAAGACAGGGAGGGTTGGCGGGAGGCTTTGGTGAAATGACTTGCCCTGATCTCTGCAGGCCTCGAAATTGCTCTTTTTCCCATGGAAGGAATGGGAGTCATGTAATCAAGCTCAACGTTTTTTATAACCTAATCCAGGGAGTCTTCCAGCCCTTCACTCCTGGGACTCTTTCAGTAAAGAGGAGAAACATTTTTAAAGAGTCACAGCAACTGACGTGAGGAACCTTCCGTTTGTGATGTTTTAGTGGAGCATTTGTCCTAGCTCTGTCACCTCATGGCAGGGGTTGGGGGGGGGGGTGGGTGGCACCGTCTTTACCAGCAGATCACTTGCTAGGATCTTGCTGTCTTAGCTTTGGCTGTCATAACAAAATACCACAGTTTTTAATGGCTTTAATCAACAGAAATGTTATTTCTGTTCATAGTTCTGGAGGCTTATAGTCTGAGATCAGGTTTCTGGTGAGAGCTCTCCTCCCGGCTTGTGGACGGACGCCGTCTTGCTGTGTGCTCCTGTGACCTCTTTGTGCATGGGGAGAGCTGGGGGGCCGGGGGTGGGGGGGGGGGGAAGAGAGTTACTCTCTCGTGTCTCTTCTTATAGGGACGCTAATCCTGTTGGTCCTCATTTAACCTTAATTACCTCCTTATAGGTCCTATCTCCAAGCACAGTCACACTGGGGGGTTAAGGCTTCCACATAGGAATTTTGGAAGGACACAATTCGGTCTGTAGTGCTCGCCAAGTTGCCTCTTACCCTGCTGTCTGAAAACAATAATGACAAACAGTAATATGTTTGAAGCTACTTCCAAAAATAGGAAGCGCTATCCACACGGGAAGGGGTCATTTTAATTTATTCAACTCATGTCACTTGGTGTCAAATAGTGTGTTAAAAGAGACCATAGAGGACATAGAAGCAGAGAGTCGTCTTCCCGAAGTTTACATTTGTTTCCTCTGTTTTTTTCCAGGATGTTTTTCTAAAGAATTTTAAAGAATTTCCTATTGGGCAACTTCTTGCCATTTGGAGCTATTACATTCTCTTACTGCTCCCTTTCTCTTGCAGGGTAAAAGTTAAGACTATTTCTAAGTTCAGTTCAGTGATTCCACGTACCTTTTGGGATACATTGGTGTTCAATCACTGGGGAAAACGTTAAAGTGATAAAAGTTATTATGAAAGTATTGTATTCTAAGCAAATAGAGTGTCGCTTCTATAATTCACCGTGACTTTTGATTCCTGTTGTTACCTGGTACCCGTCATTTCTCCTGAGCTTCCTATTCAGGAATGCATGCAAACCCATTTAGCACCGTGCAGAGCCAGAGAGATGGAATGCTGTATTCACTTTGAATAGCTATTAAGAAAACCGCAGAGTAGTCAATGAAGGGATGGGTACTGGTTAGACCGAGCAGTTTGTAGTCTGTCCTTGATGCATGAAACGTTTCGTGTGTGTACGTTGAAAGGACAGATGGCTACTCACGGGGTCTGCAGCCTTTCACCATTGGGCCTGCATCTACTTTTACGTTTCTGAAAGTCACAGAAACCCTGCATTTTTTCCCCATTAGGCTTGACCTCTGCTGCCCTCGTTGCCTCTCAGCAGGTGGCTGCCCAGGCATCTGCATCAGGAATGTTTCCTGCACAAAGAAGGTAAATAGCCTCTCTGTTTTGGATCAGTTTTCTAGATAGAGACATCTTAATGGTGGGAGGAAGCAAGCGTAGGCTTTTTAGACCAAACACCCAGCTCCTAAGGGTTTGATATTGGAGTGAATGTGCTTATTTTATTACCACTATGCTTCACATGCAACTTCTATTCCATTCTTATAGCTGTAATGTACGTTCGTAATTAACTGACCTGAGTCTTAAAGGGTTGAAACTTTCTTAAAGGTTGTCTTCACTGCTTTGTTAAAATAATTCACCATGACTCCCTTTGTTTTATTGTGTTTAAAAATGAAGTTGCAAATGGAGGAATGTATTTCCATAGTGCTAAAGGTAATGTTTGTTCTTTGATATTTTCAGTTACCCCTCAAGTTGTTTTAAAAAGGAAAATAATTTATTTTTCGCATTGTCTGTCGTTACCCTTGGGTTCATTCACTTTCTATGGAATTTGAGTTCCATGAATTGAGTAGAATGAAAATGTCTGTTGGTCTTACAGTTTTCATATTTTCAGTGTCAAATGTGGATGGAACCCCTCTGCTAAGGTTTTCTTTTCTCTTGCAGAGAATAACAAGATTGGAAATGTACGTTGTCATGTGACTGGATCACATGGGGAAGCGCTTTATACAGACATCAGTTCCATGGTGTTAATTTGAAATGCCTTAATGGCAGGCAAAAACCAGTCATTTCATTTTTGTAAATTACAGATTTTATCAGAGAGTAACAAATGTTGCTGTAATTAAACTTCTGTTTTTAT